>JAZBGW010000444.1:7756-25727 GCA_037464815.1 Mylabris variabilis | reverse complement strand
AATAGATTTATTGTTTTTTTATTCTATTAACAATTAGTAGCGTTGATAAAATGATTCAATTGAATAGAAAACTTTAAAAATGATCAAATTGTCGGTTTGCCTCTGTGTATACTATATAACGGATAGCAAATGGCTGCCATAAGGTTTGCATTGGTTTCAGTTAGAGTCGACGAAAAACATTTTTTTCGGCTATTTCCATTCGTTCAATTTCTTTTAAAATTTTTTTAATGAAACCTAATTTTTTTTCGAATTTTTTCGAAAAAACTCCAACAATTTCCGATGCGTAATTTCCGAATTATCGATATTTGTTTTTCTGTTGCTTTGTGTTCATATGGAATAGCTACACTTCTGTATACTTATACATTAGTATACGGACTCCATTTGTTCAATATAGTTATAAACACTATGTATCGTTTACGGGGCTATATTCGGATGAATTTCAACGATTTTCATATGGATTTTCGATGGGTTTTATTGATTTTTAACGGAATCTCGATTCGTTAAAGACCTTTTGGCGCTTTTTCAATACCACTTTTATTGATGACGTCAGCAATCAAAGTGGCTTTATCGTTATTATTTAGATTTCAACTGTTTTGCCGCCATTTCTGGATACACCCCTAATTACACAAAAAATTATAATTACACGTTAATTTTTTGTATAAATTGTACCCTAAATGTTATTTTTATATGGAAATTGCGTATTTTCGAAGGTTACTAAAGGTCATTCGAGAAAATTCATATATTTTAGAAATTTTCCAGTACAAACGTTATTATTGTTGATCTTATCAGGTGAGTATCGTTGATGATTTTAATAAATAATTAGATCGAAATAGATTTATTTGGTAAGACTGTAATTAATCTAAAATTTCTAATTTATGTGTTCGTTTCTGTTTGTGTGTGTAAACGACATAAAATCATAATTTATAAACATTCCCTTAGGGGTTGATTATTCAACAAAATTGGCGGGAACCTCTCCCCTCCTCCAAACGATTCCTCTCCTGGATATCTACCGTCTACATCTTTAAATGACATTATATGATTAATTACCAATTAAAATTAACATTACAGCTCAATTTGAGTGTGTTGAGCTGAACACTTTTTTTAATATTTCTTTTTTATTGTAATAATCTATGGGGTTCAATGAAGGTAGTTGTTATCTTCATCGTCATCGTCGTCGCCGTCGCCGTCACCAACAGTTTTACAGGATCTTATTGGAGGAATGCTTGATTTTGATGATGAGGCGTCGTGTGAGTTAATTGTAGGGCCGCGGGCGGTGGTGACGGCGGACCTGGGAGCTCTTTCGCGTCCGTCTTATCGACCGGTCGACATTGTTGCCATTCTAATTGACAAAAATTAACGAAACTAAAAATTTTCAAAAATTAAAACAACTCATTCAATTAAGCTTTTTTCATCAAACTTTCTGTTCTACAGTGTTAAATAGATTTTTTAAATATTCGATTATTTATGTTTTCAATTATTGTAAGATTTTGTCAAGATTATTTTTGAACGAATTCGGGTTAATTATTGTTTGAAAAAAGCGCCATTCATATGAATTTTTTAATAAACTGGCAACAATGTCGATTGTTTTTTTTTTAATATTTTCAGCGGGGCTAGAGGAATGGATGCCGGCGCAAGTTGCTATTAATTCCGCTGCGTGTGAGGGCGCTGGCGTTGTGCCGGTATTGGCGTCCCTCACTTGTTTTTTCCGTGTTGCCAGATTTCGTGAAGCAGTTGCCGCGTTCAGTTCAGTTTTATTATTAGGTGGTTTGTTTTAATTGTGTGTGATTCCGTTGATTTGAAATCGTTTCATTTATAAAGGAAAAAGAAAAGGAATTGTTTGTTATAAAATTCAAGTTGTTGTAGTTATTATTGAATGTTATTTTATAATAGAATTATTGTGTATAAGAGGTTTGTGTCTGTGAGTGTGGATGCGTGCAAACGTGCGACGAGGGTTGTTTCATTGTTCGTTAGTAGTACGGTGAATTTTGTAAATGGTGTGGATGGTGGGTTAACAAGAGAGAAAGTAGCGCCATGTCAGAACAGCATCGCGGCGCCTGGGGTGTAAGAGACGACGGAATGTGGTGGCCGGGGGCGGCTATTGCCGCCGATCAACATCATCAACATTTAATTCATCAACAACAAATGCAACAACAACAACAACAATCACCCCAACAGCAGGCACATGATGCCCTTGTTGCTGCTAGTAGTAGTGGTTCTGCAACCACCCACCAGCTGTTTTCTTACAAAATGGCCAGTAGTTTCCAGAATCCCGCCACCACAGCGGCGAACGTCACGACGTCGCCATCGGCAGGCGTTTGCGGATATGATTATCGGTTGGGTGGCGGCGCACCATCCTCTGCACCACCACCACCAGCCCAATGGTGGTATCCACCAACACCGGATAATTCAATTCATAATCAAATGCAAAACATGCAGCAACAACAACAACAGCAGCAGCAACAACAACAACAACAAACCCAACAGCAGCAGCCTCAGCAACAACAAAACATGCCACCTGTACAGACTCCCCCTCCCTCGGTATGTAAGCTGTACCCTCGTCTATAATCCGCCTACCTGTCTTCTGACCCTCGACCACTGCACCCGGCAACGATCTTTTTTCCACTTCTTTTCTTTCGTTATAATTCTGGATTTTGTCTAGTGGAAAACTTACCACAAATATTGGTGGCAACATTTAATAAAGGGTAGTTCATTTGTAAAATCCAGTTTTATCTCTCACACACACAGAATCTTGTCTTCTCTTGTATTCAGATCATTCTAGAAATCTTAATTGTAAAGATCACAAATGCGGGAGAAATAAGATAGAATAGCGTTAATTTTAAAAATAATGATCCGAAATTAGTCTATACAACTTAAAAGATTTCATAATTAAATTAAACCTTGAACCTTTTTCTCGAAATTACGTTTCCCGGTAAATTCGTGAATGTCTCAAATTTTTAGTACAATGAATTTCAATACATAAATTCATGTAATTATGGAATATTTTCAATCCAATTAGAATATATTTAAAATAAAAAGAGGGGTATTTAAACTGCAGGACACTGTTGTCTTTCAGGAAGTTGTCGATTTGTTCTCTGTTTGTGTTCTCACTGATACTAAACAAACTATCGTTTACAAATTGAATTGATAGTATAATTGTATTATCATCATTAAGTGAACGATAAAGCTTTATTGTAAGTTGATTAGAGTTGGTGCATTAAAGCTTCAACAGTATGGGGTCATTACAGCTGGATCTCACCAGAGGTCAAGACAGGTGGTCTTCTTTGTTAATAGGTGCGCCCAAGAACAACATCCACATACATAAATTCGAAACAATTTTCTTTATTTCAAATATAAATCTAAGAAAATGTATTTTTAATTAGAGCTGTTTGTTATTTTCGAATATTTTTTATTCTGTTTCAGCAGCAAACAGACGCTCAAGCTAGACAAGAAGAAGTGCAAAGACAACAAGAAGCCCAAAGGCAGCATCAAGAAGTACAAAGGCACCATCACCAGGAAGCCCAAAGGCAACACCAGGAGGCCCAAAGGCAACATCAGGAAGCCCAAAGACAGCATCAGGAAGCCCAAAGACAACAAGTAGAAGCCCAACAGGCGGCTATCCAACAACACCATCAGGCACTTGCCGAAGCGCAAGCGCGTCAACAATTACATCAACAACAATTGCAACAACAACAACAACAATTGCATCAGCAACAGTTACATCAGCAACAACAACACCATCAACAGCAAAACAACCACCACCACCACCCACAACACCAGCAGCATCAGCAGGTGACGACAGTATTAACAACAAATCAAATCAAAGGCAGAATGCCGCGTGGTAAAGGTGATTCTAGGCCAAGGGGCCGTATGACGGCCTATGCTTTCTTTGTACAAACTTGTAGAGAAGAACACAAAAAGAAACATCCAGAAGAGAATGTTGTTTTTGCTGAATTTTCAAAAAAATGCGCCGAAAGGTGGAAGGTGAGTGTCTCTAAAAACAACAAAGAAAATCCATCACAAATCTCCCAAAAAGTCATAACAAAAGGAAACTGAATTAAGTTTAATTTGGATTCATTCATCAGATTTTCATATTCGTAAAAAATAAAATGTTGCGCAAGAATCTACTTTTATATATATTTAGCCTAGGGCCAATATTGAAGTTTTTTTTTTTCTCTGTCGACATTACCCGTTCGGCCAGTAATTTAATGACCATGAGACTTATGCCAATAACCTTTTAGATTGCAAAGAAGAAAAAAATCGAAAAAATGGGCGTTTCTAGTTTGTTAGAATTTCACGGATTTATTACTATTTATTATTTAAAATTAACTACTAATTAAAAAATCAGTCGGATTGAACCAGTGGGATGGTGATCAAAATGAATTTTCGAAAAAAGAAACGTGCTGTTTAAAATATCCATTGAAACTTTACTATCTTGCACAATTGGAAAAGGAACAAATGTTGCCGGAAACTTTTCAGTTGTAATTCACTTCAAGTTTTTGTTCGCTTGAAATTCGTTGTTGAGATTTTATTAGATCCATTTTGATCCATTCGGTTTAAAGTGAAACAGCGTCTGTCTTTCTTAATTAAACAACAACTTGATAAATTCATTAATATAGAATGTTATTGTTTCGTTTGTTATTATTATTTCTTATCTTCAGTTAAATATTGTTCAATATAGTATAATTTCGTTTATATTTCGCCTGTATAATAAAAGTCATGGCCCACCAATTCCCTCTAATAAAGACGCAAATAAGTGAATCAATAAGACCGATTGCTGTAGCAGCGCCCGGCGTAATTTCCCGCAGCCGCCACCGCTACTGCCGCCTCCACCACGGTGAATAGTTAGTGAGTCACGGCGTCCGGGATTTTTAATTTTCAATATTTAAATTCTTCAATATTAGTTTTTAACATATATCGGTTTTACTTTCCCAAAAAAATTCTATGATGAAATTAAAAATTTCCAATTAATTTTTACCGCGAATACTATAAGAACGAAAAAGAACAGGGGAGGAGTAGAAACAACAAAATAAAAAATAATAAAAGAAAGATGGATATGGCGACGACGGCCTCTGGCCATACCACCATACCCATACCATCCATCTCGTTCTCTTGGCGAAGGCAAACAGGTTTCAGGTCTACATCTGCGGTGTGTATGTGTGTGACCAACGAACAAAACTAGCTTGAGAGAGAGTAGAGACAGCCTCCTGGATCACGGTTAGAAGAAGAGGGCATTGTTGCCAAGTAGAAAAACGGACCGACAATTTTAAATATTCAAATCGGTCTGGAATTCGCCAAAAAGAGGGATTGATTTATTTCAAACGTTCTCTTCTTGGCGGCGACTACTAAAAGAAACCGTTTTTGTTTTAAAGTTGTTGTTTTTTCCCCCCTTCTTTCTCCACATTCGTGTTTCGTTTTGAGAATGTCTAGAAAAACATCTTACAAATATATAACACAGGATACATTCATTATATTTGTTCCACCAACTAATAAAACGAAAATTCTTTAATAATTTTTAAATTAATTTGAAAATTTTATCAATCTCCTTTTTTAATTATTTTGGAAATTGTAATTTAAGATTTATTGAGACGAAATTATAAAGGCGTACATATGGATTTTACGCAAGCGCCGCTTTATATTGCACAAGGCTGAAAATCAATGGTGTTTGTGTGGGGGATGGGGTAAAAAAGGGGTGAATTTCGTTTGCGTGTGTTAGTGAGGGGTACATGAACCCTTTCCCTTCACGTACATTTCCATTAGTTTCCAACATCCTATCAAAAATTTAATACAAATAACGAGATAAAAGAGGACGAATTCACCGCATCTTTCTATGTAACAATTTCAAGTTTATCGAATCGGATGTCCGAAAATGGGATAAATGAATGTTTACACTTTTTCGTTTTTTTACAAAAAACATCATACAATTTTGAACAAATAAAAACAAAATAAAGAAGGAATAAAAGTAGACCAAAATTGATGACTATTATAAAACTCTATAAAAGAATTGTTTTTATTTGATTTTTTTATGAATGCTTTATAGACAATGTTGGATAAGGAAAAGAAGCGCTTCCATGAAATGGCCGAAAATGATAAGAAACGGTACGATGATGAAATGAAAAATTATACACCACCAAAAGGTGAAAAACAACGCGGTAAAAAGAGGAAACAAATCAAAGATCCTAACGCACCAAAACGTTCATTGTAAGTCGAATTTATTGTAATTCAATACAATACCAGCACAGTTTGATCTATCGACAGCTTTTATTTTGTTACGTAGTTGTTTGATAATAAAGCTTGTGCTATATCAAACATGAAATTGGTTGTATTAACTTTGGAATTACTTAATATTAAAGTAATTTTACACCGTTCAAACAAAATTATTTAATTTTTATTATTATTGTTATTTAAAGGTCAGCATTCTTCTGGTTCAGCAATGATGAACGTGCTAAAGTTAAAGGACAAAACCCTGAATACGGTGTCGGTGATATTGCTAAAGAATTAGGCCGAAGGTGGGCTGATGCTGAGCCTGAAGTTAAAAGTAAATATGAAGCTATGGCTGATCGCGATAAGGCTCGTTATGAAAAGGTAGTATTATTTTTAGTTTAATCTTAATTTTCGTAAATAATATTGTAAATAAATAGGAAATGACCGCTTATAAGAAACGATTAAATAGTGGCTTAAATCAACCACCACCACCGCCGCCACCACAGCCACAATCGTTGCCCGTACCTGATAATGATGATGGTGAAGATGATGATGAAGACGGTGATGAAGATGAAGATGAGTAGATGTTTTCGAAATATAATTTTTTTTTAAGGATATACATTCGTTACCTCGTCATGATGAAGTATATATATAATGAAAAGAATCATCATTCATTCCTTTTAAATGATTGTACATAATGCATATTAGCAGTGTCCTCGTGTTCTCATTTTTAATATTAATCTTTTCTCCTTTTTTTTTAATTATTATAATTATTATATAAGTTTTGACAGAAAGTTTATATCGTTTTGCGTCTGATTAACATTGTAATCTTTGATTGGATGAGAATTATAAAGAGAGGAAAAAGAAAAAGAGTACTTACAAACTATCCAGAGTGAGTGATTTTTTTGAAAAAAATCCACCTATTTAAGAATTTATAGCTTCTCTCATCCCGACTTTATGTTAAAAGTTTAGCACTTTCCCTTTTAATTTTGTTTGAGATTATGTAAACGGGTCAAAATTCTGTTTGTTTAATTGAAATAAAAAACAGCAGCAAATTACCTCGGTTGCCTTGTTCGGTAGCAATTTTACATTTTTGATAGTTTTAATTTCAAATAATTTTAGTCAAAAATTTGTTTTTAAATCAATATAAACAGTAATAATGATGTAAAATTGTTATTGAAAATTTCAGATTGTAAATAACGAGAGATAACATTGATGCTATTGTTTTACAGGCTGGTTCTTTAAAAAAAATATTTACAATCTAGAAATCAAAGAAGAAACAATAATATTGCTGAGAATTATTAAATATTTTGCTGTCCTGTTGAAAATAACTTATTTATGTTCTGTAGTGTTTAAGTTGTAAGTATCTCTTAGTGTAATGTAAAATCATTATGCCCCCCTTGTCTCAGAGTTCTCGTTATTATCATTATAACCTCTTTGTTTTATTTGTTTTTGTGTTTCTCTATGATTTTTTTTAATTTGTAAAAAAAGAAAACTTGTTCATGACGCCCTAAAAATATTGTAAACAGAGCAGACTATTTTTATTATCATTTAAAAGAAAAATTGTTAAATAATAGTTGTGTTAACCAAAGTGCGGTGTATAAATAATAATACACACTGTTTTTTAGACTGCCTCCAAGTGTACATTTATCAAAGCAAAACAATGGAAAGATTTATATATAAATATGGACAATATTTGAAATGGTGTGTGGAGATTCAGTTTCTTTTTTAAATATTTAATTAAATTAATCTGTTATGTTGTGGCAGTTTTTTCTTTTGCTGTTCGTTGTCTTGATTTTAAATATTTCTTCTTAACATAGATTGATCTGTTGATAATATTGTAAAGTTTTCAATTCAAACTGGAAAGAGTATATTATTATTGTAATATTTAAAAAAGGCGCCTCTTAGTTTAAAGCAAAAGTGTGAAATGTTCTCCAACATCATCGTCCAAAATGGGAATTTTTTTGCAAACATTCAAATTGTTTGTAGGGAATTGTATAATCAACATTTCACTATTCACATGTTAACAACAGAACAATATTTCGACAAGAGAATACAAACTTTTGCTCTGTGTTATTTTAGGGAGAGAAATAGAAAGAAACAGTGTTTGTTTTTTTTATATCTAATAGGAATTACTAAAAAAAATCAATAAAATTTTCAGTAAAAGTGTAACTCAGGATTATTTTTTATTTAAATTCAATCAATACATTTATAGTATTGTACAAAAACTTGTGTATTCCTTTTATCCTAAACAAATCGAGTACGGTCCTGTGATTTTTATAAACGAAAAATAAATTGCAAATCTAGTCGGCTGATTGTAGTCGTTATTGGCAACTGAACAAATGAAATCAACAACATTGTCAATTTTCTTTGAAACTTTGAATTTATCGGTAGTGAATTTGCGAATTTTTCGCCAACATTTACAAAATTAGCAAATGCATTGATTTTGAAAATACGCGTGACATTGTGTCGAGTTTTATTTCATACAAGGTAAAAAAAGATAATCTTTATATAAATGGGTAATAAAGTCTATAGAGTTGTTGCGTGCGTTGATTTGCCCCGGGTATGCGGATATTATCGCCACCCGCCCCCCACTCTACCCCCTACTCTATACAATAACCTATTGCCCTTGCGCTGAAAGACGCACTGCGCGCCATTTGCTAAACATTTGCTCGTCATGGCATTGGTACGTTTTTTCCCCATCATTTCTAAATATTAATAAATTTGCAAATTTTTCCCATCTAGTCAATTTTTTTTTCCGTAAATATCATCGTCGAATTTTAGATGAAATTAGTGACGATTTAATTGTTTGTTTTTTAGTTAAAAACATACCACGGACAAGATTGAAAAATACATACAAGCAGAGTGAGAGAAAGAGAAAGATATAGAAGTGTGGCCTACTACGATTATTGTGGAACAGAAAGAGCAAGAAAAATACGGATAAAAATTGTATAATTTTTTAAAGGCTACGTCATTGTATTTGTAAATATCTAAAATTAAATTATAATAAAAATAACAACAATGTGTACGAACGGTGAGGAATTCAATGAAGATCGAGATATTACAATTGAGAAAAATGAAGATTTTCCCGATTTCGCTGGGACAATATTTGAAACTAATGGTAATACAAAGATTTGTAATAATGAAATATTAGAAGATGCATTATTAGCAAATCCTGATAATTGTGGCATGTGTGGGTAAGTGATATCAAACCACATTATAGATAACAACAAAATGTTATAACATCTTTCCAATACGCGTGTTCGATTTTATGTTTATTATTACATTTTATATTTTATAGAGAACCAATTGTGGTGTCTAGAATGCTACATTGTTTACATGCATTCTGTGAACAATGTTTGGATAAGAAACTGGTTGGTGAAGGTGGTGATCCCGGCACCCTTGAATCTGTCATAGTTTGTCCTACTTGCTGCTATGAAACCAAGGTAAAATACAAATATATAAATTCATAATATTGAAACTATACAATAAGTTTAATATCTTGACTTATTTGTATATAAATTTCCATAAATCACCCATAAAGTAAAATCTTGCGGCTGTAAGGTTATAATTGAAAATGTAAATGCCTAAAACAACCCCTTTAAAAGGTATTAGCCCCCCCCATGCTAAAGGGAAAGTCTTTGGGTTTTAAAAGTTGTATCGATTCCAAGTTGGTATGTGTGACATCAGTATAAAAAATTAAGAGACGAGTGAATTTTCTGAAATTTTATTGTAACCTCTATGATAATTATTGATTAATTAGAAAAATCATTACTTGTAATAAAATTTTTATAAAATTCACGCACCTTTGAATATGTTTTGTTCAAAACTATTTTTTTAAAAAAAACCTATACATTCTAAAGAGTTTATTGTATGTGTCATCCTTTTATAGTGGAGATGATCTAGGGTATCGATTTCCTAAACTTACATTTTTAACGATAAACATATTCGGGGTCTATGTTAAACACAGACATAAACAATAAAAATATTCGCTTTGTTTGTGATATACCAGATATAGAATATTTTAAAAACAATGCAAGACGTTTGGGTAGAAGTCGGTATTATAGGCAATATTTCTGAGCATAATCGAAAATAAACTACTCTTGTAGAATGAAGCCACAATAATATTTGTTTTCTCATATTTAAAATGACTGTTATCAACATATCCCATATTAACAAAATGAAAAACGGTTATCATGTTATCGCAGTGGTACAACCAAAAATATTTCTTTACCTATACATACGGGGTGTTTCACTAGGAACTAATCAAGGTTCATTTAACGAAACTTGCAATGAAAAGTCTACCCAAATTTTAAAACAAAGTGACAAAATAAATAACGCTGCAAGAGTCAATCGGCGGTGGTCTGTAGCCCCGTATTCTTCCCCCCGGTTGCGTCACTGTGTTATCTTGTATTTGTTTTATATCTGATAATAAATGGAATTGATGTTTTCTGAATGGTTGATTTGTATGTATAATCGATATTATGAACGTGGGGTGCATTTCATTAAATAATAATTAGATGATTTATGGCAATTAATTAAAGGACCAAACTTTATACCTTCGAAAGTTTGCTTACTAATAACTTTTTAAAGTGGAATTTTTATTACTTATTTATATTTATGGTCACATTTCAAGTAATTTATTGATTGATTTTTACAAATTAGATAATTTTGAGGTTTTAAATGAAGTTCGAACTTTTTTTTTAATATTGAAATTTACTTGGGCGTTATATTTTGGTATTTATCATTTGTGGTTTATGGTTTTCTAATCTGAAATTTTTATCTATTCTGTATAATTATTAGACCACAATACTTTTTAATCAATCTTTTCCTTCATTTCTTATTAAGCTTATTGAATAGTAAATAATTGGGTTACAAGTGATATTTATTTAAAAAAACAAAGTTATTAAATATGTTTATTAATTGTGAAAATGTCCAAAAAGGATGTAAATTAGTATTTGATACAAATTTTTCATTGCTATTATTTTTAAAAGAAATACTTGGTGAAAACGTTAAAATTGTAATAATTTACCTCATCTTTATACATATAGATAAATACTTGAGGAATACTTGCAAAGTCAATCAATTAATTGTT
This sequence comes from Mylabris variabilis, assembly GCA_037464815.1. Classification (NCBI taxonomy): domain Eukaryota; kingdom Metazoa; phylum Arthropoda; class Insecta; order Coleoptera; family Meloidae; genus Mylabris; species Mylabris variabilis. Next base: position 14,431 of record JAZBGW010000444.1, on the reverse strand, counting down.
ACAGTTAAATCGTAATAAAATCCAATTATAGAATCGAATATAAGATTTTTTTACATAATTTACATTAGCATTATAAATAGTATTGTATTTCATTTATGAATATTTTAAAATTTGAAATTTTTTGTTCATATTCCTTTTAAAGGTTGGTCCTAAAAAGCTTGCATCTCTTCCATTGGATGTAACAAAAACAAATATATCGGATGTATCAAATTCGTCAAGTCTACATTGTACATCATGTACAGCAAAAGAAATTGCCAAATCACGTTGTAATACATGTCATAATTTATTATGCAACCATTGTGATTCAGCACATCATTATATGCGTTGTTTTGAATCACATAAAGTTGTTGCATTAGATGATATGCGTAAAAATGGTGTAAAAATAACCGTACATAAACCCCTAGAATGTGAACAACATGATGGTGAGAATTTGATTTATTATTGTAATACATGCAATCAAACTGTATGTAATGAATGTATAAAAAATGATCATAATACAATTGAACATCATTATGAAGGTATATTAGATTCAGAAATACGTGTCAGACAAGAATTAAAAAGTTTATTGAATGAAAGTAAAAATAAGGTTGATGAATTATTTAAAATGTCAACAAATTTGAATAATTATTTAGAAGAATTGGCACATCAACGTTCAACTGCACGTGATCTCATTAACGAATCATACCAAAGTTATAAAGCAATTTTGGAAAAGTGTCGTGATGATGCTTTGACAAAATTAAATGAATTATATCACGAACGTGAATTAATTATAATGAAAGAGAATGATCAAGTTGGAAAGGCTATCAGTAATTTTGACGATGCACGCACTTATACCGATCGTTTATTAGAAATATCAACAGTTCCAGAGATTATGTATTTAAAAAATATTGTAAGCAATCGATTGGAAGAATTGAATAATAATACACCAAAATTTGAGGAGAATTTGCAAATTGAATTCCATACAGATTTTAATAAATTTGAAACAATGATGAAAGAACATTTTGGTGAATTCCGTACTGAAAAAACACAACAATCTCGTAATTCTAGTCCAGTATCATCAAATGGTGGCCTACCAGCATTGCAACCATTAACTGTTAATCAACAACAATTAACAAATGGTTATACAGCATCATCAATAACTAATAGTAGTGCAATATCATTATCAACATCAATGCAATCATTATTTGATGGTGATTTAACAAATAATATGCAAAGTTTATCATTAACAACACAAAGTCCACCGTTAACTGCTACCACAGTTGCACCACAAGTAAATGTTGCTGCTGCTGCAGCAGCAGCTGCAGCCGCTAGTGTTACACCAGCCTTGTCTGGTTTTTCAAGTATTGCCGAATATAATCTTGCCCAATTGGCGACATTAGCTGAAACATCCAATAGTGCTGCTACATCACCAACATCACAATTCAATATAGCTGATTTACTTACTAGTGACACTGCCTATAAGAATCTTGCTTCTCTTGCTAAACTTGGATTAAACACAGGTAATTATCAAAAACAATTTCTAATATAATCATTGAAAAAAAAATACACATATCTAATGTATTATGAATAATTTGATGAAATTGTATCACTTGTTACGTGTACAGATAATACACTTACTAATGGTGCTATTATTGGTCGATCAGCATCTCCTTCTGCATTAAATTTGACAAATTCACTTACAAATGGTTTTGGTGGTGTATCATCTTCCGCCTCTCCACTTTTATCTACACCTGATGATATCCTATCTGATCCTATGACAAATATTCTTCCAGCTCCGACACCAAATCCAAATCTATCACATACACGTTCAAATAAAGTCAGTCCAATGCAAATACGAAGTAAATTTGGACAATTAGGTCCAAATAAAGGTCAATTCAATTCACCACATGGCTTCTGTTTGGGTCTTGAAGAGGATATTATTGTTGCCGATACTAATAATCATCGAATTCAAGTACGACAATCAATTTATTTTTATTTTATTTTATTTTTTATTAAAAATGTATTTTAGGTATTTGATAAATCGGGTGTTTTTAAATTTCAATTTGGTACATCAGGTAAAGATGAAGGTCAATTATGGTATCCAAGAAAAGTTGCCGTAATGCGTACAACTGGTAAATATGTTGTATGTGATCGTGGTAATGAACGATCAAGAATGCAGATTTTCACAAAAAATGGTCATTTCTTGAAAAAGATCGCTATCAGATACATTGATATCGTTGCTGGTTTAGCTGTTACAAGTCAAGGTGAAATTGTTGCTGTTGATAGTGTTAGTCCAACTGTTTTTATTATTAGTGAAAGTGGTGATTTGCTTCGTTGGTTTGATTGTAGCGACTTTATGAGAGAACCATCCGATATTGCTATTCATGGTTAGTGATTTATCTTTTTTTTTTTAATACATAAATTGATTTATTATTTTTACTTCGTATTATAGGCAAAGAGTTTTATGTGTGTGACTTCAAAGGTCATAATGTAGTTGTATTTACCGATGAAGGTCACTTTTTACGTAGAATTGGATGTGAAAGTATAACAAATTTCCCAAATGGTATTGATATATCAGATGCTGGTGATATTTTAATTGGTGATTCACATGGAAATCGCTTTCATGTTGCTGTATTTTCACGTGATGGTTGTCTTATATCTGAATTTGAATGTCCATATGTTAAAGTGAATATTATTTTTTTTTGAATCTTTAAAGCTTACTACTTAAAATTTTTTCATTAGGTTTCACGTTGTTGTGGTTTGAAAATAACATCAGAAGGGTATGTTGTAACTTTGGCCAAGAATAACCACCATGTCCTTGTTTTGAATACATTATACATCCTGTAGAAGAAGAAAGAAAGAGAGAGAGAGAATCCCAAAGCAAGTAGTTTTGATCTCGCACTGTAAACAGTACAGAACTGATTTTTAATTTTAATTTTATATTTTTTACACTTTCTTCGTTCTTTTCATTTGAAATAACTAATATTGGATTTTTTTTTCTTTCAACAATCATTTTTGAATGCATATAGAGCATTTGTTTAGATTTTTTAAAATCGAATTAGAATCCAAAGGAAAAGCTAGAAAGAGCTGTTTTTAGTTCTTAAATTCGTTAATATGTATGTTTTTTCGACCGGTTTTTATTTTTTGAAAAGTTTTTAGCAGCAGGCATAATATGGTTCCTATTATTATTATTATTATTCTTATTAACATTAAAACAAAAAAACAAACAAAAAAGAAAATCACTTTATTTTATTATAGTATCAATTAATAAGCGTTTATTGTTTATTAATTGAATACTTTTGTGTGTATTGAATATGAACGTCATCGTGCCAACTCATTTATTGTTTAAGTGTCTTTTTTCCCCTAAATATTTTTTTTTAACTTGAAAAACAAAAGTAATGGCTAATTAATAATTTTAAAGCTTTAGTTTTTCTCTTTCTCTCTGTTATTTGTTAGAATGTTGATTTTTATTTCTTTCTCTATTTTGTTTCTTAATACTTTATATACTCAGGTTTATTAGCGTTTTTCACCAGTGCCATGTGTAGGTTTAGGTCCTAATCAAAAGTTTAAAGAGAAATAGTTACAGCCTAACAACGCATAAGCTTTGCAATTTTATTTATTTATTTATTTGTTTTCTTTTGTTATTATTTTTATTATTAGATTTTGCTATTTTTAAATTTCTTCAAAATTATTCAAAGAATCATTGAACGGTTGCCACGAGGGCTAATTATTCCATTTTAGAGAGGAAGAGGATACTATAATGTTCGTTTCATGCACGAATAAAAAAATAGGATGTATATATAATTTTTATTATTATTATTATTAGTACTTTATAATTGTTGATTTTATTGATTTATTATTTTTATTTTTTATTTTATTATTTTTTTTCTTCTAAAACTCTCCGCCGGTTGATTTTTCTCGTATAACCGTCGGGTTAAACCATGCCTGTGATAATAGTATCTTCAGGATAAGTTGTGACCTTAGTCTCTCGTTGTTATATTTTGTGTGCTACGCGTCCGTTCGCTTGGGTTTTTTTAGCGTACGGCGCCGCGTTGACTCACAATCGTTTTTAAAATTATATGTATACACTAAAAAAATATATGAAAAACTAGCAAAAAAAATGAAAAATTAGCAAAGAAAAAACGTAAAAAACTTTGCAGAAATCACCGCAAAATACAAAATTACTCGAATTTTAAAGGCAAATTGTTTTCGTATTTAAGAAAAATAATAATCGTATCTTATATACACACTTGATATAATAAATCCTTATTCGTAGTTTAGGAGAAGAGCTGTCTGATGTAGAAAGCTAGATGATTTCTTTATGCTTTATTGATAATTGATTTACTTTTATAATCTATTTTAATTCTAAAATATACACTTTTAATATATTTTGGAATCATAATAGGTGTTCAATTTTCGGTTAACTTGTTTTTATTTATACTTAGATATCGTTAATTGTTTGTTTGTTGATTATTATTTTTTTATTGTTGCATCTTTTTTTTAGTTTATTGTATTTTTGTTAAATTGAGTCAGACAGTTTTTCCCTGTTCGAGATTTATCTTGTTCTTCAAAATTATATGTGATGTCGTCAATAATAATAATAATCTCACAAATTTAAAGAATAACATTTTTTGTTGTTTTTTCCTATATATATATATATTTTTAGATTAGGGCTTTATTTTTTTTTTTTTTTTGAATTAATATACAGTCACTCCTATAACAATAAAAATATATACAAAAAAGAGGAAAAAAACGAAAAAAATTTAATGAAAGATACTATCTATATATAAATATATATTCTATATTAGTTGTATGGCTGTAATAGTGATAATTGATGATGACGATATATATTTGTGGCATTGCTCATATTCTTGTTATCAAAAATTATTCATTAATCATCTAAAATATTCAGAAATTAAGAGTTTTTCGAAAATTTACGATTTGGTGTGTGAAGTTATACATATATTATATATATTTGAGAGAAAAGGAAAATATATCAAAAAGATTTCAGTTTTTAAATTTTAACGTTTTAATATATTATCAATGTGATAGATTTTTTGATGATTTTTACAATCACAGTCTTAGTAATATGAAAAAAAAATATACATATATATGTACCAAGTGTTTTTTAGATACTCGTATACCAGTAATTTTGCCATTATATTTAAAATATACATACATACTATACATCTTATTATACACAACTAGAAGCTGATATTTTTCACTTAATAAGTTGGGTATAATATGTATTTTGAACAAACAGAAATCTATTTACAAGAAAATAAAATGTTATATATTAATATTTATATTTCAAGAAAGAAAAAATAACAGAAAAAAGCCCAATTTAATTATACCAACAATATTCATTAGCAATAAGTATTTTCCAGTCAGTATTGGAGTGAAGAATTCAGTCATTCCATTTGCAGACATAATTTAGGTGCTGCGAGAATGTTATACTGTTTTTTTTTAAGTTTTATTTGTATTATTTTTCGTTTTTGTTTACTCGATTTATTTAAGTTATAATAATGTTGTTTTTAGAGTTTAGAAATTTAGTTCAATATTGATGATACAAACGTAGTCCCTATTTTTTTTATGTACCCATTATTGTTTATTGCTTTTTATTTTTGAATTTTTATTATCTATATTTAGCTGTTTGAATATATATGCCATTTGTTACTTAAATCCATTATTATTATAATATTATCTAGTAACAATATAAGTGTGGTGTTGTTCAATTTTCGGAAACAATCATTTTGTTCAGACAAGTTAAAAGTTAAATTGATGTAACGTGGTTGTGAGCTTTTACAATTATTCCCCTTTATTTATTTCTATTTATTCTCAACTTTCGAGTAAAATAGATTAATTTAAAGGGGAAATTTTTAGCAGTACTCTTGAGCATGCTTTGGGGATTCGTGAGATTTTTTGAACAATCACTTCATATCCTTATCATTCCCCTAATGATTATTGTCCAGTATGCTGCTAAATGTTGAAACTGTTATTATTATTATTGTATATACTATACAAAAAAAAAACACTTTTATAGTCATTTTAAAGTACAAAATGTTTAGTATGGATGGATGACATATCACATATTACGAAAAACAATAAAATACGTATTCTATTAGTTATCGATCATCGTCAATACAATAAATTTTATTTTAAATAGTAACACCATTTATTGTGTTGATTTCGACGAGACGAACTGTTGAGATGTTTATACATACAACAGTTCAATATGAATTTTGAACGAATAAATTCACTGTGTCTTAGTCCAGTCGTCATATTAAACGAATTAAATAGAGGAGATGTATACACTTTTTGAAATATTGTTAACTGTTTCCAAAGATTTTTTTTATTAGTAATGTAAGCTTATAGAATATAACGACTTTTTTCCTTTATTACAACAATAATATGATAAAGTTCTACATTCTCTGCTAAAATCTAGTTAAAACACGTAATTTAGATGATTATTTAAATAATTATTGTAATAATGTTCTACAATTATATTTTCTCAATTATTGCAATTCAGCAATAGATTTTTAATCAGTAGATCAGATTCTAATAAGAAACAAGCCTAAGCTTCAAATTTGTTAATAATATATAATTCGAATATTGTAGATGTCATGAATTATTGGAGCTCTGTTGTTTGATGATTGTATTTAAAATTATACACAAAATATTGCTAATGTTAACAGA
>JAZBGW010000443.1:0-25752 GCA_037464815.1 Mylabris variabilis | reverse complement strand
TAGACAGGTTTCACAAGCAGGGCCGGATTATACAGTAAGCTGAGTAAGCGGGCGTTTAGAGCCCCAAGAATATGGGGGCCCATCGACGTTCAAATGAAACATTTCTTCCAAAATTTCGTTTGAGCATTGCATCTTTTTTGATTTTGGTGTCCGAAAACGCCAATATTTAATCATCGATATTTCGCTTGTTTTCTGAGATATTGAAATTCGGAAATAAGCATTAGAACAACCCTTTCTCGGTGCATTCGCCGCCATTCTCCGTTTTGAGAAATTTTGAAGAAATTCTGAATTACAGAGGGAAATCTTGGAGTCTCTTTTTATACAGTGAGCGTCAAAAGTCCGGATCCCAACTAATAATATAAAGACGATGCATGTTTAAGAAAAATCCTGAAACAGGTCGATTTTATTTTTTTCCTGCGGACTTACTGCTGAAAAATTTGACTTCCTAAAATCATCTCTTAAAGCAGGGTGGCATCAACCCTTAATATTTTAAATAGCAATTGGGATCAAATGATATATCGTTGGAAAGTTCATGAAATCCTCTTTTCGAAAGCGTTTAATTTCTTGAGCTTTTCTAAATGGTACTCGAGAAATTTTTATTTCTTTGAACTGAGTCAGACATTACAGCACAGACAATTTATATGTCTGAGACGAGTTTCTGAATCGCATTGGTTAGTGTCAATTAGTGAATGGAGGGCAATTTGAACATCTCATTTAATTTTAGTTCAATTGTATTTTATTAAGAGGTATTTTGATTTTTGATTAATGACAACAAAATTATCTATGCTTGTAATTGTTTGTGTTATATTGCCTAAATCACTTCAAATAAATAATAATTTCTCGGGTACCATTCAGCTAAACTTAAGAAATAAAACGCTTTGGAAAAGAGGATTTCATGAACTTTAAAACGATATATCATTTGACCCCTATTGCTATTTAAAATATGCCACCCTGTCTTGAGGGATGACTTTACGAAATCAAAACTACCAGAAGCAAGTTCGCAGGAAAAAAATAAGGTCGACCTGTTTCAGGATTTTTCTGATACGTATGTCGTTTTCGTATTGTTAATTGGGATCCGGACTTTTGACGCTCACTGTATATTTCCCCACATGACAGGCCATAACTTGCCCAATATTATTTATTTCGCAACTATTGTCAGGCTGTAGATAGAAAATTGCACGCGTTTTCGTAATCTTCAAGGCGTTTTCCGATACATTTGTTGGTTTCCCGGAAAATTAATGAAGAATCGAGACAATTTCCCAACATTTCATGTGTTATTTTCACTTATTAAAAGTAATTATTTTGCAACCAAATTTTATTCAGCTTGTAGACAATTTTATTTACTATCCGATTTGGGATATTTTTATGAAAATTCTCGGAAAATCCGTCCTGAATTTTTCTCGATTTTTACAAAATAAGTTCGAGGTTAAAAGCAAATAAAAACCCCGAAAAATTTTGCGTTGGATTCGTATTAGAAATTTCAAAACGATTAGTTTCCCGAAAGATATTTTTTACTACTAGAATTTAAATTATTTAGTTTTGTTTGCTTTGCCAACGGTTTCAAGATCGTGTCCATTTCAGGATTCAATTGGCGTGCTGACGTTGTAAAATGATATGTCATCAGCATGAGGCATGCAGACGTTTTTAATACTCAACATTTTTGCACTTATTCCAATCCTAATCACTTACATTGATGTTGTCAAGTATCAGTCGAATGAGTTTGGAATTCGATTATGTGTCCGGGTATATTTAAAATGACACTCAATTCTACCCATGTCTCATCAAATTTAAATTTCAGACCGAATCTGGTGTTCTACCCAAATAGTGTCTGATCGATGTTGTTCTAATGTATGCGTTTGTGTTTGATTAAAATTGTAGTATAGTGATAATAACCGAATGGTAGCTTTACGATGAACATCAGCGAGAGGATGAAAGACCATAAATCACAACAATCATGCATATTGCATTCAGTTTTGAAACCAAGTCCAGTAACATTATCTGCACAGATATATTAGTTGAATTCAAAACTGATTGTTCCAATAGAGAATTGTGTAATAATTTTCAATTTTTAAGCAAACCATTCCAAGCTTTACAGCCAGCTTCTGTTTATTGTTAATGTTTCTACTGTAGTGCACTTATTGATGCATCAATATGACAATAGATTGTCATATATGTAGATATCCCCGCCTTCAATTTTGAAACAACTGCAACCATATAAAACAAATTTATGTGGAAATATAGCACATTAAATTTTATGAGTTGTAAACGACCGACATTATACATTTTGTGTGCACTGTGAAGCTCTCTGTCTGCCCCTGTTACTATTCCGGAAATCGATAAAACATCACTAGAGCAATTGCTCCGGACCTATAACAAATAAATGGCTAACCATAAATATTGTTTGGAGAAATTGTAAGATTTATTAAGTGACTGCTGGAGTTGTTCATCGAAAGAAAAAATGGCCTTATTAATCGAAATATTCCAAAGGAGACTCTCGAACACAGGCGAACGTTATTGTAATTTTCTAATTTATTATTAGAATTTCATGCAAATAGAATACGATTTGTCGCTCGTTTTCGATGGCGAACAACCATCTCAATGGATAAGTTTAGCTTAAAACTCTGCTTTTAAAAATTGACTGACAATAAGTCGGTGACTTCACTACAGAATACGATTTTTGTGATTTATGTGTTGTGTTGAAATTTTCCAGTATTGTTAAATTGAGTTCATGTGACATTTATTGAGTTTTCCTCTTTGCAAACGTATAGAATTGGCTGGAATATTCCATTAGAGTTTTCAGGTGGTATAGAAATAATAATAAAAAATAATAATGGCTTTAAAATCCTCGATTGATTCTGAGAAGTTTGCTTATCAAAAGTATAGTGAAAAGTTCCAATTCAATTTCGGAAAGCGTTTGAAAGTATCCATTGAAAATCAACTGCAATCCAATCGAATCAAATCTATTGATTTGACACATACTCACTCATTTAAGAAACTATTTGTGCGTTGTTGTTGTTATTTTCCGGTTGTTGTTGTTGTTCTTGTATTTAATGTACGTGTGCTAAAAAACCATTTATATGCAATTTTCAAATGCGAGATTTTGCTAGAGCATTTTCAAGTTTGAATGGATTTTTCACCGTCTTTCATTTCACACATAGACACACATACAAATATCTATACGATTACCAACAAAATGAAACTTTCATTTCAGCAAAACCATTTGATTTATATGTTGTTTCGTTTGGATTTCTCTATTCCAATATCGGGGAAAAAATGATAGATAAACAAACAAACATTTTTCGCTCTTGTCACAGATTTATTGTATTGTGATTCCAGTGGTTGGATAGTGTAATTGTAGCATTATCATTGACGATAATATCGCGAAAATTACTGTAAACACAGTCTTGATTAAGTTGGATATTTTTCAGAGGAAAAAAATTTATGAATACTGAATAATTAATTGTTAATTAGCAATTGTGAATGAGTGTTACCAAATTATTTTCCAAACGAACTAATAAATGCTTTTTAGCGAGTTTGTAATGTAGAATAATTAAATGCTCATTAAAACATGACATTCAACATTTCATAAAGTTATTACGAATTACTGTACCGTATGTAGCATACAAAATTAATTCCAAACGAAATTCCAACATGCTTGATTACGAATTTTTGTAAAAAAAACCTTGTGGATAGAGCATTTATGCGAAATCTATTCCGCACAAACTTGTCATTCCGACGATCCTTTCAAATAAAATAGACCCAACAACGTTTTTTTCTATCGGAAAAAGTTGACAGTCCGTATTTGTTGTAGATGAGGATTCGCAGTTTACTTTGTGTGATTAAAAATCAAATTACTCCTATTTCAGATAAAACGTTCGATCAATTATCGAACAAAGGGCAATTCTTAATATTAACAGCCTTTTAAAGGTGACGAAAAAACGTGGACGAAATTTTGCAATCAGATAATTGAGAACGCATCAAATTTATCAAATACCTCAAGTAACTTTAAGCATCGTTGGTTTCTCCACAAGAAGGGCTCGCTACCTAATCTACAAGCAATTATCACTAAAATCCTCCCATCTTTTGTGTTAATATTACACAAAATTCTACTTTAATTACTTCATAAGTGGTAAACATGTCAACATTACATTATTTAAACCTACTAATTTCAGTACTATCAATTAACTAGTGTAAGTTGATGCTTTAAGCCCAGCTTTCTTGCGTGATTAAATAGAATACCCTGCTTGCTATCCGGAAATATATCTATCTCGCTCTCTTGTAGCTTATATACATGTTCACCATCTTTTTCTACATACATACATACATATACATAAGACTTAATCTTATTGTTCTAAAACATTTTCGAATGTTATTAGGTTATAACTAAAGTGCATAGAAAATTTAATCAGAGTTGCACAACATTAGTTAAAAGCGGTTTAACTAGAGTCCTTTCAAATGAGATTAGTGTTTAAAACCGCTACAGGACCGATTTAAAACGTTGATTTTCAACAGAAAGTTAAATAAACTGTAATCTTCGTCCATGATCAATATTGCCTTCCATTCACTTAACCTTAACAGGATATGAACAAGGTTGTAATACGGGAGCGATACACCTGGTGAAAAAAACATCACGAAACTCTTCAATTTGGTTTCGTAAATAGCACAAGAGAAAATATTCAAACAAACGAGTTGCGTGCTGAAATCGCACTAATTGTAATGCTAATGAAATCTTTATAAAAAAACTCAATTCTTGCATACTAATTTTTGTTGTTTCAGAATTTCCTCAGCTCTACAAACTGAGTGTTTGTGTAGAAGATTCGATATTTATTTAAACGAATTTACTGACAATATTGCTACATAGTTTCTAGATTGTTAAGCTATCAAACCGTTCACTTGAGTATTTGTAAAATCAGCAAAGTGCTCCATTATCCTGTCGGGATTTCAACATAAAGCTGATAATTTGGAAACAGTTAAGGTTTTCTGTTTTATTTATAAACAAACCAATAATTCTCAAAGTTGTTGGACGAATGGTTTGCTATTATCGTACAATAGGAATTTTTCAATAGTTGTTTTGACAAACATTAAATATAGGTCGGATTAAGAACCGAATCTTTTGGGTCCACCCGGACCTATCCAAGTAGATTCGTAGTTATTTACGAAACAATAAAGTTTCTTAAAGTTGCCGCCCCTGTTTACAATTTAGTTGCAGATTCTGCCTTCCATCTTCAAATATATAAGCATAGAGTGGAAGATTCATATATGCAGAGCTTAATACGGTTGGTTGTTTCACATGCGGTAAATCTGTACTATCGTTTTAGTTTATAACGCTATGTACCAGTCAATTGTGTTTACTGAATTGTAAAACAGTACAGAGTTATTCACTTACAGTTCAAGCTTAAATTCGAACGTATAAGGGGCGCATATTAATGTTTCTCACTGTATTAAAACACAATTATCGCAACTATACAAGTGTTTTAATTAGTCGTGTAGTAAGAGATTCAATTCTGTTTGCTTTTTAGAAAATTATAATTTATAAATAGAGCACAATGTGTTTGGCTTGGAATTGATATTGTGAGCTGTAAGACATAAACTCGCACTTTACATTGCGCCTGTACATGTAAATTTGTTTTGTACCGTTCTATGTATATGAATTTCGTCCAAATAGCAATCTGTTTAAAATACAAGTTAAAAGCGATCCAACTAGAGCAAAACGAGTCTATTTTGCTTTTCTTGCTGACGTGAAAACTTGTTCACTTCAGTTCGAATATTTCTAGTCTATTTGGAAGCCATCGTCGCTTTTCTGTTTCTTTTTTAAGGAATAATGTGGAAATATTATTCATGTAAATGTAATGCGTCGGCAATAAGAAATTCTGCTAAAATAAATTAAATAACTTCATATTTTACATTTAGTAGACTCCATAAAAAATAGGATCGATATTTAACAACATGCCAAATAGCTGTTGTAATATCGCAGGATTTTTATCATTACAATTTTGGCTACTACTGGTCTCAACAAATCGTCGTTGTTCTAATCTAATATAAATTCAAAATTGTAATAATAACACGATACGCCGATGTTGAATAAAGACTATGAAAAGTCGATAAGAGCGTCGTTATTAGCATAAACGAATACCAATATGTGTGCGTGTACTGATCTGAATGTGAATTCAAAGAATGTCAAAGAAAACGAATATAAGGGAACGAAAATAGGGGATGTTATTGAATGTGTGAGAAACAACCAGCCAGCTATGACTCCCATTTATACAATTTGAATTGCCCTTTCTATTCTACGTCTATAACAAATACTTGATTGAATTATCCTGTACGCAACCGAATCATTCATAATCCTGCAAAGTTTCTTGAGGTGTATTATATTGCTTAATTTAACTATTGTTATCCGTGTATAACTTGTAAAGCGTATATCCATCCAAATATCTAATGATGTAGGTATTGCGGTCTAATTAAAAACGATTCTAGCTAAGTTTCAAATAGATTAATACTAGAATGATCGATAGACAGGCACGAATTTGAGGCACTGTGCCGACGATATTGAGAATAATGTTATATCAACTTTGATTATTTTATAAATGATTGAATTACATCGGCTTAATTGAATAATAATGAGGATGAGGAGAGTTTAATTTCAATCTGGTTTGATCCAACAGAATCGATAATAATCCGGTAACCGATTCAAAAATCTCATATATCGACATCATAAAGGACATCAACTTTATCACTAACATTACCAAAAGATATATCAACAAAAGAGACAAGTCATCATAAAACGGTTTTGATTGATGTTCAACATTAGGTGTGTTATAGTAAATGGACTATATTATCGAAATAATTGGATGGTTATAGATCTTCACGGTACAACGATTATATGAGTTTGTATTATTTGTAAATTTAATCCGACATTAAAATCTTGATATTCATTGTATCTACGGATGTCAAGATTTGTGAATTATGCAAGAAGATAAGGAGATATAGTGGATGTGAAAGAGAAAAATGAGATAAATCATGAGAGGAGAAGGCTTAGAAACGTCCACGTTTCGACAGATATCTTATATTTTCTTTAGTTTTCAGCCGTTTGTTACACAGATAAAAATATAAATATGTCTTGCCTTAAACGAGAGAGAGAGAGAGAGAGACTCGGTAAACTTATAAATCTCCGAGATCTTTCTCGAATAAATCTCTTCCTAGAGAATTGTTGGATGATGGTTCGGTGTTTTGAAGAAGCGAAACGGAACGAAGGAAATCAAAAAAAAGGACGAGCAAAAGGAAAATAAAGTATACGATTTTGTCATGTTTAATTCAGATTGGATCGTTTCTTTACGATAGTTTTACGGGTAAGATATGATGTTTATACTGATATTCGTGACTCGAAAAACTATGTATTGATTATTGACACGAAATATCGCAACATTATCACCCAAATTGCTGCTTTATACGTTTCTTTTACGATGTTTCGCTGTACGAACGGAAGACGGCGATATAGATTGATTTTTTGATTAAAACCGTCCCGAATAAAAATGGAAAACAGACCACCGTATGGACCGGAATTAAGATTTAGTTGCAAGGCAACGTGCCAGAATGGTTGCAATTCATTAAATTTGATGAAAAAGATGCCTTTGTTAAACATGGAGACGCTAAAAATCCTCTTATTTCCTATCATCATATATCCAAAATTAATGAATAATTGTTTGAGATAGATTAATGTCGGTGGATTTATTCTGCCGGTTACTGAACTAATTGAGGATTTTGAAATGGTGTACTTTAACAGCCACTACTACTACCACTATCACCCCAACTGTCGATATTTTATTCATGAATTTTGTAGTGTTTTATTAAATCTCTCTATTGATTTTATGCAGAACTCATTAGCGTACTTGAATCGTCCAATGAATACAAATTCGGTAATCAATTATGATAAAATTCCATCCATCGTTTGAATTTTTTCCGACATCTTACGCCAATGGAATTCTTTATCGAAATTTTCAAAGTTTTCGACAATTACAATATTTAGTCTTTACAGAACAAAAAAAAAGTTTCATAAGAATATTTCGAGTTGCTCGAATAATTCATATTTTAATTGAATTGTCAGTTTCTCAACTTGTAAAGGCGTGAAAATATCAGATTTCTAGAAAAATTGTTAAACTTGAAATATGATATTCTAATTCTCCAATAATTGTTTCAAGTACCATTTTACTTGCTTCTTGTGTTCGATTTATTCATTTTTTTCGCCATCTCTCTCTTCTATCCCCTTTACTTTATCCTCCTTAAACTTCCGCCAACTTTTTGTCATATTATCCTAATCTTTATCTCTAAAAGGCCATAACTTGCCCAATATTATTTATTTCGCAACTATTGTGAGGCAATAGATAGCAAATTAAACGCGTTTTCCTAATCTTCAAGGCGTTTTCCGATACAATTGTTGGTTTTCTGGAAAATTAATAAAAATATCGAATTTTTTGTAAAATTTTAAAGATATTAATTATAGAATACATTGTTTAAAAGCTTATCCATGGGGAGATTCGCCTACATGCTCGATTTTTTTGAAAAAATCATGAAAATTTTCCATGATTTCATGTGTTATTTTCACTTATTAAAAGTAATTATTTTCCAAGCAAATTTTATTCAGTTTGTAGACAATTTTATTTATTATCCGATAATACTATTGTAATTGGGATATTTTTATGAAAATTCTCGGAAAATCCGTCCTGAATTTTTCTCGATTTCTGCAAAACGAATTAGAGCTTATCGTCGAATTTCAAAAAATAATGTTTATGTATTGTTCGCAAAAGTAAATAAAAGATCCGAAAAACAATACCGCTTATCGAAATTTTCAAAGTTTTCGAAAATTACAATATTTAGGCTTTACAGAACAAAAAAAAGTTTCACAAGAATATTTCGAGTTACTCGAATAATTCATATTTTAATTGAATTGTCAGTTTCTCAACTTGTAAAGGCGTGAAAATATCAGATTTCTAGAAAAATTGGTAAACTTGAAATACGATATTCTAATTCTCCAATAATTGCTTCAAGTACCACTTTACTTGCTTATTATCTTCAGTTTATTCATTTTTTTCACTAACCCTGTCTCCTTCCGCGTTTACTTTATCTTACTTCAACTTACCCCAACTTTTTGTCACATTACGCTAATCTTTATCACTATCTCACCCCTTCCTGGACTTTTCCCTTATCAAATATTGAACGATGTGTTTCACACGGTATGTGCACAAATTATATCAGAAATATGAGCTAGATTAATGATAATTAAGTCTAATAGCACTTTACCAAGTAATAATTAAAACCGATATTCGTTCCCAATTGTATGTGTTATCACACCGACTATATACACACATATATTTCGGTTGAAATGTTCATTTTGCAAGTTTTCATGGACGTAAAGTAGAAGTAATTAGAGAGGGTAATTTTCCACCGATGCCTTTAATAACATCGACAGGTTAAAGTCTCACTAATTTAACCTTTAGGCCGAATCGTGACCGATCGAATCATTAAAATTTATAACAGAATTATAATGTGAGTATTTTTTCGATTAACCAATCCTCAATATTATTAAGAGATCTTCTAATTATTTGTAAAATTTAATTAAACCTGTGTTAATTTCAGTTTTGTACTCTATCCAATAATCTTGATAATCCAATTTAGGCAAACTGTGCTTTATATTGATTTTCGTTTATTGTTGAAGACGAGAGGGCGTTAATTTATTGTAAATCGACCTACATTAAGCTCCCAAATCCGATTAATATGTCTTTTTTTGTGTTTTCTCCGTATATAAGTTGTAAAGTTTCTCGATACGGTTCCAATATTCTTCAAAGTAACAATTTTGATTTTTCTCAATGCACTATTGACGATTCTTAAAGTACCATTATACTTGTAGCATTATTTGGGAGGAAAATTGGATGATTTCAGATTCAATATACGTCTCGCATTGATAATTCAAGCTGCAATTATTATTGTTGAATCGCACTTCGGCGCCCTTATCACATCAAAACTTGCAATAATTTAAATATCTAAAATATTAAGAGACAATAGAAATAAATGTGCAATGCAAACAATGCTTGTGCGGTGGACCGCTTTATAAAATTATTCAAAATATAAAGATATTTTTTTCTATTGTGAGAAAAAAATATAAATAAAAATAGAATTGTTAAGTGAGCGTTCGTTTCGTTACAAAGAATTAACTTAACGAGGATATTTATAAAGCCTTATCATGACAACACTTTAAAACTGAATTTAGTACGTGGAAGGCACTGTTAGGGGAGCAATCAGAATAAAAGCGTTATCGTTGCTGACACTGAATTTACAAAAGTCGCTATTCCGTTAGATTAAGCTTGACTTAATGTGGCCCTGTTTAATACTTTTATAAGTCGCTATTATTACAATTTTTCAACTCACACAACAATACCCCATCGACAATCAACTTACCATTAATCTCATGTCAAAAATATTTGACTTTCAAGCATTTTTTATTCTAATCGAACTGTAAAGATGAACAAATCGAAACAGACGTAGCAAATTAAGCCGAAATTCGGTTGGAAATTTTATCAACTTTGATGATATTTTTTTTTTATTTAATTGAATTGGAATATCTCATAACTACTCGTTCGAGTTTATTCTTTTTTTCTATTAGAAGCTATTAAATGTAATTAAATTGAAAGTAATTAAAAAAGTTTACAAGAATTATACGTGCCCGGCGCATCCACCAAAAGTCGATTTATTAACTTTAATTAACATTTAACAGAAACCGGTAGCCACGATCTATAAATTCTTAACCTTGCAATTAAGCTTCAAGATTTATTTTTATTGCAGTTTATTCATTATATATGGAATATAACAACAACAACAATAGCAATCGGAAAAAATACAATTTGGTATTAATCAGTGCACAATTGTAAGCTTTTCGTTGTTTTGTTGCTCAGATATTTACAAGATCTAGAAGAAATTAGCAATTGAAGTTAGAGCAAAACAGTTAAACGACGACCCTCTTGACGGTGTGTGGTAATGGGCAAAAAGTCAAATTCAGGCAGGAACGGTGTGGAGAGCTCATAAATAAATCAAATTGTGTAACCGACAGTTTAAAATAATATTTGAATATAATTAAAATTGTTGGCGCAGATGAACAGTGAGATGAATGAAATAACCGCAATTCGTCAGTTCGAAATTTCTCGTTTTCTTTTAACAATTTGTCTATAATTAATGTTTATTATTGCAATTTCTTTGCAATACTTATACAGATTCGTGTTCTCTGAAATCTCCTTTCTCTGCTGCTGTTTTCGTTGGTTGTTTTGACTTTGTCGGGTACGAGTATTGGTTCAGTTGCCGCCTAGAGCATAGAAAAAGTACAAAGTTTACAAAATAAACTTTAGTTGTAGTTTACCTTGCGCACACTATCCTGTATATCACTCAATTGCAAAGTTCTACATTTCGGTTTAGTAGCTTTGTGGAAACCATCAGCTTTCCCACGAGTTTAATCTTCATCGTTTCTTTCAACAATCTGCCTATTAACAGTCACATCATCTACACGTTCTCGTCATCGACTAAATCACCTTGCCAAAACTTTTTTTCTTTTATAGAGCCTTACGTTCAAGGCTTATGTAATACCTGGAGTTGTAAATAGAAAGATATATTAAATCTTAACAATATTAAATTAATTCAGAGACTGGAGGCTCTATAAAAAGAGAATTTTGAAAGTTTTTGAGGGTAACATAAATTTATGGTTGACATATTTAACTTGGAATATAAACTAGTTAACTTTATAATTTAAATATGTCATGAACTACAATCTAAGACAGATTTAAATTTACATAAAGCTGACTTGTTTAATTTTGAAGTGTAACTGAGAGAGATCTCATTAAATAAAACAAATATATAAAATGGACTTGTATAGAAGAATTTATGGGTTTTTGCTAGAGAATGTCACCGCTTGTTATACGAGTGAAATTCGAAAGAAAATCCGCCCCACAACGGGGGAAATCGTACAAAAAAGGTCGCAATTTACTATTCACCGTCAATTTACTCATACATTTACACAATGAAGGTCTGTAAAACTTGAACCGAAATACATAAATTGCGTTAAAGTTGAGACACACAACATGCATGTCCTGGAATTTTTGACTTGTGCTAATATTTCTTGCATTTCAACCGAAAATTGAGCGTTTCTGTTCAAAATTTTATGACGGGACCTAGGCTTATCTTTCTCGTGGCGTTATAAAATCTAATGTTACACATATAATTTTGTTATTTTCGAATTAATATTCACGAAATCGTTGGCATCTAGACTAAATTGTAAAGTTTTAGATAAAACAGTGGCTTATCCGGGTTAAATCTCGAATTTTATAGAGACAATTTCTCTACAAATACTAATCGATATAGTTTGCGGTCGTACATCCATTAGGTGACCCTGGTCATGCTGCCACCACAAGACTTGGATTTGAGAGCTTTTAAGCTATAGTATAGTAAGTAGATGGCACACCATGTGTTTGAATCTGTTTTAATCATGGACGGACCATTAATTGCCACCGAACCCTCCATTATGAGTTGCCGCCATTGCCTTATTTACCTACATGAATGGAATATTAACGTCGCCCCCAATAAAATATGTACAGAGTACAACTCTAATTCTATCACTTTCCTCCACTGTTGTCTCGTTTACTTGTGGGCCAAGCAACAAACAGTGAATGGACATGTGTTAATAATACCGAAATTTATGTTAAACAAAATAATTTATCGGCGGCTATTATTTAGTGTGAGTGGATGTTGAGCTGTTAGGATATTGGGGATCAATTCCCATAAATTCTCGCGCTTACTGGAGAGCTGTCGATGTCTTTTACTCATCAACATAAACCCAATATAAAACCAATATCAAAAGACTGACAATAAATTTTGTCATCAAGTCAGTAAATTGAAATTTATATTGTATAGTTGATGGGTTTTGCTTGAATCATTCATTAGAATCTCTCTTCATTGTATGAATATTAATGAGCTCTTGTGGATTAGTAGCCGGCAACCCCTCTAGACATACTTTAACTTTACCATCCATTTCTTTTACAAACATGCTACGAAAGTTGAAATATTTATTCGTAAATACTAGTCTATTTCTACTATAATCCGTATTATTCAAAAAGTCTAAACTTTCTGCATAACGTTTGACTTGTTTTCAGTTAATTTGAATTGCAAATATCTGTTGCTTTTTTAAATTTTAAAACCATAATCAAATAGAAAATTCAATTGAGATTCTATTTAAATAACTGGACGTTTAAGCATGCGAGTGTGTTGTAAACGTTTTGAATCCGTCTACATTCAAAACTTGTAAATATCGATAAAACATCTAGTATGCAAATTAGTCTATCTGGTTGCAATACACATAACTGGACCGAATTCAAGCACGTGAGAACCAACGGCCAATTCAAATTAAATTCACAATCGACTACACATCTACAATAATTTCAGTATGTCCTCTTCTATCCATTCTCTACTATATACTCCCCGAAAAGCCATTGACATTCTATTGAAATGAACAGGGGGGCAATTAACCGCATACGCTTGAATAATAGTAGCCGTTCAGGTCTTATTAAACGGAACGATTATCAACAGCATAGGCTGTTAAAGATAGGATCAATAACCAAATAACAGATAGAACGACAAACATCATCCGTTATTATTACGACTGCAAATCAAATTGCCACCATATGGCCATAACTAAGGACTTGTATAGTAATTATCTGCTTAAGGCACAGCCTTAACGAGATCAGAGATAACTGATGGTACAGATATAAGGAGGATGAATATTAGGGTTGGATGTGTTAATGCTTCAATATTGTAAGCCATTTACTAAATTTGTTTTTCATCGTTAAAATTGATCAATACGTAGTCTACAAAAGGACTCGCTAAAAATAGACGAGATACCCAGAGAATTCACTTGAAATTCAATTTCGTTTTATAATTAAACAAGCGCTTGAATTGCATAAAAAAAGTAAATATTATTGGTAATGTACATGTAGTAGTACATGTAGTAGCGAATATTCTACAGCACATTGGGAAAATTGTTGCTATGTCACAAAATTGAACGCATAATCTATTTTTTAAAAGATCGAATATGTTTTATCAGCACAAAATGTTTTCACAGGTCCACTGAAAAAGTTTTTATGTAAATATGAGCTTTGAATTTTTACAAGCAGAATTGAATGCAAGCACTTTTTACCCGAATTCCATCCGAAAGCAAACATGGACACCCATGTATAATCGACTAGTCCGAAAATAGTCTTGTCTCATGTTTTATTAACATATAAAATTAATATTCTGCACAACTCCCAAAAAAGGTAAAAATTTAGGAAAATATCAAATGGTAGCCGATAATTGGATTATTCGTTGTCTGTATAAGGATCCGGAATGATCTTGTACGTTCACCTTTTCCTTTGTTGAACGTAAAGCGAATTTTATGGAAGGGTATATTTCGTTATTTCCAGGCAATTTACGAGAGAAATTAGAAAATCGCCGAGTTGCTGAGAGGATTTCGTTAAATTTACAAGGAACACTACGAAAAGTGACAATTTCGTTGTGATAAATTTGATATTTTGTCATTAAAATGTTCCAAAACAGTTGTATTCGTGACTTAGACGTGAATTCATTATTATTAGAATTATTCTATCAATGGTTGATATTTTTAACGTCAATTCATTGTATTCTTCTTCTTATTCTTATTCCGCTCGACCTAGGGGATTGTGTCATTTTCTGTATAGTGAATATTGAATTGAAATCTGTGCCAGGGATGCATCACGGGCATCTTCACGGGATGTCTCCTTTGTGTCGGCGACGATATAATCCAGTCACGTTCCTACAGAGAGCTAGGTTTCTCTAATACAGTGGACATTGATTGAACTGTAGGACTAAAGTAGCTTGATATTTTATTCACTAAAGGACATTCGTTTGAAATTTACTAAAATGTCAAGTTGAATCAAGTGGTCCAATTTATAGATTTGTATTTTCTCTTTCTTGCGATTCCGGACAAGAAAGGAGGAAAAACGAATTCAAATTGTCAGTAAGTTGGAGTAGTAGTAGTAGTATTAGTAGTGGTGGTTTACCCAACTACGTGACGTTCAACAAATTTCATGTTCTTATATCCGTGAAATTCATGCTAACGGGAAAATGCAAAAGAAAATCACACCTCTAGCTTGAAGGCAAAATGAGCGAGAATTTAATGAAAATCCCCTAGACTCTTATGATTGCAAGTGGAAAATTACGAAATTAAAAAAGCGATAGCGGAATTGATGGCATAAAAGCTGTATGCTCTATAGATTTTGTCAATCTTGCGTTGAATATTTTAAAACTGTATATCTTTGGTAAGAATATAAAATTGTGTTAACATGAAAGATGATGATTCACCTCGAAGAAGAGGACGTTTCAAGCTTATCTCGTTTGTGTTGCTATTGAAAAGACCACCACAGAAAGGTCCTTCCTTTTGAGTCATTAGAAAATCTCACTCGACCGTACTAGTGGATCGTACAAAATCTAAACTTTATCGTTAAAACAGTTTGATGATCTCGGGTTGAAATCAAAACTTTGTAAATAATAAAAGGTGAAGATACAAAATCGTGATATACTCAACATGGAAAAAAAACTTTTATCAACACATAAAAATGATTCATATATCAAGCCTGATGACAGAACGTGGGCAGTTAAAAACACATTACACTCAAGATAAATGAATCTTCACATGAGTGACTTTTCTGCATTAAATAATAAAAAAGCAATATTACATTTGTTGGTGAAAGTGTAGAGAATTCGGAAATGGTGCGAGAACAAAGCTTATGATTTGATGACTCAAGACTCACGCCAATAAAGCTTTTTAATTCAAATTGAGCTTTAATTTGCTTTTACATGTTCACATTAGTTGATTGGCTTTTTGCGTGTCAATATTACAATGCAACTCAATAACATAATTCGATAACAGTCTCGATAAGGGTTGGCCGTTATCAAAAATCAACCGTATACATAAAAAGGTGAAATCCTTGTTATACCACACCAGAATAATACGACGAATAAGAAAACTATCGGTTAGACGCTATAAAATCTTTATGTTATCTATAAAACAATAAAAACGGTGGTTATGAATCTATTATTTGACCCGGGATGAGAGCTTTAACAATAAATTCATATTTTCTCTGCATTACTGTTGTTTCTCTTTATTGTTGCGTACTGAAATGAAAACTGTCAAAACTTTAGTGATTACTGAAGGAAAAACCGACGAAATTGAAATCGATTTCAAAGCAAATATCGGATGATGATAATAATAGAAAAATTGTGGTTTTGTGTTTGGATGTAGGCGCCAATATGTTTAATGGAATTTCCGTTTTTAATGTCTGGACGTCACGAATAGGAGGTTAAAACGTGAAATTATTTCTCCCTTCTCGAAAGTTATATGGTGCTTCTTATAGTTCTATAATGGTTTTATAAGACTGAAAATCCATTTTATTAAACTTGTATAACACAGATAATCGTCTTAATCACATTTAAAGGCTTTTAAAATTGCATCACGTAATATATTTTTTTTGTTATCAATTCTATTACAAGAAACGTTTCGTAATGTAGAAATATCTTTTATATTCACTATATGTGTATGCGATAATGGTCCAAGACATTTTCCTTTTGACTTTCTACTATTGTGGTTAAAATACCAGCATTTTCTTTTTCCATTCGATTTATTTGGCTGTCACTCTTTCGCTTTAGAAAGGGTGTTTACGCTCAAGTTACTCGATCAAACATTTCGACGTGGTCAATCCAACATTGTGTCAACCAAGTGCGTTTGGTAATTCCGGCTAAAAAAATCTCAAATATGTACCCGTTATTTATGTGAAATTTTTTTGTTTCTTAATCGAAGTCTGCCCTATTTCACCACTGTCACAAAGATGATTTATTTGTAAAAGTTTTGTCCGCGTCAACCAATTACAAAGTGGTTGGTTGTTCAATTTTCGATCCGATGTTTTTTCTTTTGGTGTTGTTTTGTATACACACGGGTACAAGTTTCATTTTGTTCTAAATGTAGACTAGTTAAGGATGTAGGCGTGATCAGTGTGGCGACATGTCATTTATCATGACAGAGTTATCCGGTAGAGCTTCCTGGAGCCTTCCCAAAATTCTAAAGCATGTTTTATTGTTGTCGCTAATTATTATCGGAACTTGATATTAAGTTTGATATTATCGTGTCAACGAAGAAAGCTTACCGAATATTCAATCTCTTTATAAACGGGTTTTTGCTGTAAATCGATTTGGTTAGATACACTTTTCAGGTTGACCGTATGCTTTTTGTCGATTTACCGAGACTGTGAATGGAGAGAATATAATCACATTTAGTTTTTACGATTTACAACAGAGAGAATTGGTTGCGAATTTTCAACTTTTGTGAAATTCAAATCAATTGTTTGATAATTCGAGCTTTAGAAAAAATCCTGCATATTGAGGAGAATTCCACGTATTTCTCCCCCGCCAAAAAAGACATATTCATAAGCTCACTTCACTGTGATTAATGAATGATCCTGTCTCTTTTGCAGTAAACTAAGTTTCGTTTCATTTGGGGAAAACTCGGCGTTATTTTTTCCTCATTTGTCTTTTTATCTTGATCGTCCAACTTTTTCGCCGTTCGTCGTTAACGGTATCTACGGTTTACTGTCAAAAGCAGCTTTAGTATACGGCAATGCGTAAATATAGAACTGATTAGATAGTTTGAAAAAAGATTGTGTATTTTAACGTTGTCAGCATTCCGATATCGAACGTTTCTATAATAATAAGCTCTTTTGCGCTTATTTTGAATAAAATCTGAAATTAGAATCTAGTTATTAGTAACAACAACAACAACAACAGTAAGATGAAAGCAAAATGTATAGGAAACGGAACAAGGGTAGTGTCTCCGGATTTGTCTTCCGGTTTACAAGCACGAATTTTGCTGTAGAGTGCGTGACTCTCATAGGATGCCTATAAATGTGCTTCCGGAAGAATGGATAGCTAACCAGCAATGCTTACAAAATCTTTATCTATCTAGTTAAATTTCCCAATTTAATCATTATTGTTCCTTATTTGTTCCATTTCAATCAATAAATAATAATACAAATACAATTCTAATTGTTGCACAGTTCATCAATGGAGAATTCCAATTGTTAATGTGGTCTAAATGCCAATCATAGTTAACAAAACGGCTATCAGACACGCATCAGTTAACTATATGATTTAGTTAACCTATATTGCATTTCTATTACCACCTGACAGATGATGACAAGTACGAATTAAAAGTGATAACTGTGTGGTAGGTACGTGACATTAAAACGAAACGTGTTTATATCGGTGAACATAATTAAACTAAAATTGAAGCTTAAAAGTGATTGTTGCATTAACCTTTCACGTAAAATTGTTGAAAATTTATTGCAATTAACAGTCCTCTCATTATTTAGTGAGCAAATTAAAATTTCAATTAGCAACTCTCTAGTTTAGCGGATACGAAATGGGGCGAGTCTTATGAAAAAGTTTTAAAAGAAAATTCACCACAACTTCCTCCATATTGATCAATTATTTTAAACAGTTTTCTTTTTAGAAGCCAATATTTGTCTAGAGACTTTTCCGTCATTTGTTTGTCGACAGTTTTGAAGGGACTAGAAATCTTTATAACATTTTCGGGCTAATTAACAGCCTTGAGGATTGCCTTTCAAAGCCAGTTCTTGATCAATTTCTAAAGCGTTTCGTTGCTTTCCTCAGGTGTTTATCAACTTTTAACAAAACTTTACGCTTATTTTTCTCACAATCATAATTATTATCATGCATGATAAGATAATCCATCATTTTTTGTTTAAAAGTTTTCCATCTGCTGTTTCCCTGTTGTCAAAGATTCGTAATATTTGAAGTATACATCAACGAACGCATTATAGATTTATTTTTTGTATTCTAATCAATCAGATTCTAGTCAAATTTTGATTGATGGAACGTTGTCTTTAGTGGTAGTTTTTTCCGTTGAAACATTAGCAAAACAGACACATTTCCATTTTTTACAAACTCCACGTTAGAGAACCATTTCGATAATTAATTAATAATAATGCTCTATTTTCCACCAACGAGCAATGTGCTGTTTTCTCATGAAATAAAGTGGCGCTTCTTATATCAGATTGCACATTAAGAATGAGTATAGACCTGACTATAATCCGGTGGAGTACACGAATAGGTTAAAACCGCAATTTTCAATTTGCATATACAGATTTTAATATTAGGTAGACGTAAAGTAGGATTACGTACACTCTTGTTACCGTTAATAAATGATGAGGAATTGAAATTGAAATTTTCTGCTACACACAATAGCGAATTTCAATCGATTCTCAACTATGTGATGTTTTATTATTTGCTTTCAACAAAATCCATCCCAGTGGAAGAACATTAAAATTAAATAGTCCATTTTTATCATTTCTTTGATAAATGTTGATGCTGTTATTGACAGATCATTGGATGCTAGAAAAAAGCAACATTATCATTCGATTCCGTTGAATTTTATGACTGATATAGCTGGTCCCTATTTGAATATTCGATATTAATACATAAATGTAAAGGTAGACGTTACGTTATAGCACCCGTAAGGATATTAACTTTTGATAGAGAAACGACGAAAATCGGTCCTTGTACGCCCATTTGCGAATCTTCCAGTTCTATTCTAAAAGACAAAGTGGAAAAAATGTGACCGATTTCTTTATTGGAGTATTTCTATTTAGTTGTAACGGAATATTTCGCAACATTATCATGATGATAATCGTTACTACAGTGTGTAATTACACCGTCAAGAAGGTAAAGTTGTTTAGGTAACCTTATAATCTAAAACTTTTATAACTGTAATAACCGACATGGTAGTAAATTAGAATTATGCCCGTTTAATAATTACGAATGATGTTGGCGCATCGTAAAATGTATCAAAACAGCACCTTGGAGCCCAATTCAGGCATCTACTGGATTTACCAAAACGACTATTTGATGTTCAATTCAGTTGCATTATAATCGTTATTCATAACTAGTTTTATTATAACTAATACGTTTGTTTTTGATATTTCGATTAAAAAAGAAGAACGAGAAAAATAAATAATGAAGAAAGTAAAGAAAAACAATTAGGATTTTCTTGTTGTTATTCTTTCTTTCATCGGCGAAATGAGCAAAAAATTATGATTAACGATAGCATTTTTAAAAGAACTTGCACGCTCCCATACAGAATTTTCTATTTAAAATCGACTAGAATCTCGTCAGTGTGTTTAATAAAAGTGCACTATATAATGTATATGAAACACTTTAACGACGACCATCTAGATAAATAAATATGGCAAAAACTTTAATATTGTTGGGGTGTTCTTCAGCGATTACTCTAAAATTAAATCTCCTTATCTCTATACATGTTTTGATAGCATTAATCTATGCTGTACTAGCAGTAGTAGACATTTATTCCTATTACAACTGAACGTAATAATTGTCGTCTATAAAATTCCTATAAAACGGTGGTCACGACTCAAAAGACCCTTAGTAGAGATCCTATATTACACTATTTTTTCCCTCTTCTATCTTTATTTATTTAGGATCGCAGTATAAGGAGAATGGTTCTGTTCTCAACATGACCTTATCCTTATCCCGTCCTTAATGCATGTTTATTACAACGATGGTGGTTGTAATTTAATAGGACACAGCTTTCATTTCTGTAGACTTAAACTACGGACATTTCGCATTAATATTTAACCGTTTATAAATGAACATATGTGAGAGCCAAAGAAAAAATTACCAGATGTAATTAATGATCGCGGATAATTTTATTGTTTTCAATTATACTAATGAATGATATGGTTTGTGAATAAATTGATAACAGACGTGAGTAGATCTGCACTCCTAATTACTTTGACTACATTTAGATCATTTATCACGTTACGCTCTCTTGTGATGAATCCACATTTCCACAATATCCGCCCAAATTCTATTACAACTTTACTATTTTTTTTTCTATTCAAGTTTGTGGTATTTACTTTTACCCGGTTTTACGGTGTCCGTTGATCGAATTTTCTTGCGGCTCTCTTACGATAGACGCTGAATTTTTTCCTGCAAGTTCTCAAGTAGTTTAGCCAACACCAGATTTTGTTAAACTTTATGACCTGGCAACTTAAAGAATCCTCTACACACCGATAAGATCGGTCAAGCTATTTTTTTGTCCATCTAAAACCAACATAAATGTTGCTAATTAAATTTTTAAATCGCACTCTGTAGGGTTTATGTCATTGGAAACGGATTAATTTTAGTGAAAATTCTATTTTTATTTGCGTCTCTACTGAGTGATTAGTTTACAATTTACAATAAAATTGAAAAATTTGCTCTATATCCGACATAATTGAAATTTTAATCACCACTAAAAATATCAATTTCATTGTAATAAAATATCGTTGATGTAAATAACAAATTTTGCGGGCGGTTTTACAATTTTATGAAAAATTTTAGAAATAATTTTAACTTTTGAAAGCACGTCAGTCTCACCGTAGCTTCCACAAGTTTTTCTTTGAAAGCACAGCAGTTTGTACGCTACAAAAGACTGTACATAATCTTACAAGTTGAAGCCACTAATTACTGTTATTTCTTAAATAGAGCACTTAACTTTGATTACTGATTCTTTCAAAGACGCATCCCAAGTATTTCAGAGGTGTTTCCGTTTTGTTTCAGCATCACATTAAAAGTTACAAGTTTCTCTTTGAACGACCCTTAAAATAGGTTTTTATTAAATTGTACTTTAAACTTATTTTTCGGCTTACTAGTTGTACCTTTAAAGTTGATATTAGACAATAAATATGCAACATTTCAGCGTTGCATGTTTGTTTGTGATAATAACAAGTCAAATATAGTACAGGATTATGGTTGAAATATGCATAAACGACTTGATATGTTTAAACTGCGGTAGGTGAAATTTGTAGCTATGATATCTCATCATTTTCTATTACAACTGTCATTTCTAGTACTGTTTCAGATAAGTTCAATCCAATGAACGTGTACAGAAACCAGACACGATTAATTATGCAAGCTCAAATAATGGAGCTTTAATTGTTTATTAACGAAGAACAATCGACAATCACATGTAAAGTTTCATTCCTTATTTATTATGCCTTTAACAATTGCATAAATAAACAGAGTGGCAAGATATTTAATGCAAAAATATACTGTTGAACAATTGTTTCGGAATTAAAATGAATTACAACGTTTATTTCTATTTCTCAAGTACGAGAGTGCATTTAAAATTGAAGAAAGTCGTGATTTCAGTATGCGCTCTTCAATTTCAATTACAACTTTTTCAAAACTTTGATAATGATTTCAATAGTAGTGTTTGTAGAGTGTATTGTTGAATAGTCTATTGAATTTGGTATTATTATGTAACAATTTCTAGGAAGAATTCAGGATGGAAGGCGGACTAGATTTATTTTGTCAATGTTGGAAATAGGTCGGACTTGAACACATTTCGGGTATCCTGTCGTATATGGTTACGGTCGTATCCCTTTGGGTAAGCTTCACACTTATGGACCTACAAGGTAGCTCCTAGGGGTGTATTTCAGACGGCTTGTGAAATCGAGAGTCTGACAAATTGAAATGAGCAAGTGACAACCTTTGCATTCAAAACGTTTACTCTACTACAGCTATTATTATTGTAACAAAGCAAAGATTGGACTTTATTTATGCATTTCCGTAAAGAATTTTATTAGACTTTAATGTTATCGTTCTATGGGATAGGACATTTGTTTGTATCTTGTATGGATTGCTGGCAAGTTTTAATAGTTTTTGGATAATATCGTAAATATTTAACAAGAGCTCCAGGGATTCGATCCTTAAAGCTAAACAGGTCTTTTGAGAAGAAATTTGGAAAGTTTCTCCCCTTTTTTTGTGTGTGTGTTTTCTTTTGTTGCAGTATACAAACATAAACATACATATAAAGAAAATTGAATTTTATTCGACAATAGATACAAAAGGGCGAAATATTTCCGAATTGAATTCTAGATTGAATTTTTGAATATTAAAGAAGATAACAACACTTCCACTAGACGATGACAAATGAATATTTCAACATTTAGTGACGTGTACGTTAATTTCGTTCAACATTAACTAGACTAACACAGGTTAAAACATTAATCCCGCCTATCTTGAATTAATTTCAATACATCCCCCTAATCTTAAATTACTATAATTAATGTTATTAAAAGCCAAATTGTGTTACGGTTCAGTGACAGGTAACTACCACGTTACTGAATTAAGAAATTAGCAAGCGCTCAGATGTGGCGGAATATTCGATCAAGTACACAATTATCGGCTTTAAATTACTTTTTCTTCTTCGGCAATCGATATCGTGCAAAGTAGACTCTAGCAAATGCTTTAAAAGAATCCATCAATATGAATTATATATCTGCATCTAATTCATGGCTCTTTAGTTTCAGGGGCAGGTCTGGTTGGTGTTTCGGAAAGTTCAACAAAGTCACGTTTCATTGAGACAGGTATTAAATCATCATCCACCGTTCAACGGCCATATTTTGACGATGTAGGACCAAGAAATGTGACGGCCGTTGTTGGACAATCGGCTATACTCAATTGTCGTGTCAAACATCCAGGCGATAGAACGGTAAGTGAGCAATTGTGCAATTTTCTCACTGAAAAATCAGAAATCAATAGATATTTCTGTATGTGACGTAACAATCGTTTCAAAAATTTGTGAAATTTTTAATATTTTCCCCGTTGACAATAATGCGAACATAAACGATTGAATTTTTATAAATTCTGACAGAAAATCGTGAAATTTCCTTTGAGAATTTCACAAATTGCATTTTAATGTTAGCTAGGGGTTAGATCCGGTGGCCGGATTGTTGGTTTTGTTATCATTACCGGACTTTCTAGATTTACCAGGTTTGTTTTCGACACACTATCTAGTGCATTTGTTTAGGGACAATTATGTATATGTGTGTGTCTCTGTATTTATATTGTGCAAAACTTGTTCCACAAATACAATCATCAACATGAAACTTTAGCTCATTCTAAAGTTTTACTAATGATAAAAGGGGCATGCTTTAAGGATAACGCACAAAACCAGTCTTATTTAGAACAAGCAACAAATCTAAATCATATTTCATATCGTTATCCCTTTGATTTCTGTGTATCTCGGACATTTAGTTGATCTGCATTCATTTCAAAAGGCTTGAATGAGGCATTCGGTATGCACATGTGTAAGTATGTTGGAAACTTGGCTAAACTAACAGAAAGTTTTGAATTATAACCATACCGTATCTGTGCATGCAGATGTCTGTTACTGAAATTACAACTGTACATTTAATGAAAAACCAACATAACTGATTTGAAGCCATTTTGTTTCGCTTAATGCTACTAAATGTTTGATTTTTTTGTGGCACCTAACATGAGGAAAGTTGACGAGAAAAGAGGCCTTAGTTGAGTTTGTTGCACCATTTGAAAAAAAAACGCAATGTATCTATTGTCAAAATAATAAACCTTGAATTTCAATCTTTAGATCTATAAGGTATGACATTTTGACATGCTTATATTAGTTAATCATTCATAATTTCAATAAAGGGATTGTTGGCAAACTATAACATGGATTACGGTCATAATGTAACGTTATAATCCTGTCCTATTTCAATGCAGCTGTCAAATATTAAGGGATTTAGTTGATCTGTATGTGAAAGCTACGGTATTAATGTCTCTACAGTGGACTTAACAGCATCTGCAGAGAAGCCATTCTTTCACTTTTAAAGCAACACACCCTACATGTTATTACACTTATATATTCTCTAATTCTAAAATTTCCCTGAATTATTACTAATTGTAAGATGCTTAAGTGCAGTGTCGGAGTGGCGATCATTTGGCCCACTGGGCAAATTATATTTTGGCCCCATCTACATATTGAACAGTTTTAGTCCGTACATTTTGTTTTTTTTTTTTGTTATTTATAATTTACGTCCTTTTGATGGTAAGCGGTATCGTTTTTCGGGCCCCTTATCTACTTGTGTCTTGTAAGCTTATCTATGAGGAACTTCGACGATAAGCTTTAATTTATTTTGAAAAAATCGGGCAGGTTTCAAAACAGATTTTTCGAGAATTTCCAAAAAAGATCAGAACGGCAATTATATTGTCGGATAAATAAACTTCTTTACAAACTAAATAAAATTTGGTTGTAAAATAATCAATTTTAATAGGTGTCCGATTTTTCCATAAAAATTCAAACATGTTATCAAATTTTCCAATGATAAGCTTTTAAACAAGGTGCTGAACATTTATTTAACTTTAAAACTGTATAATAAAAAAGCTGAAATGTATTTTTTTACATTTTCAACAACCATATCGGAAAATGTCTTGGAGATTTGGAAAACGCTTTCAATTTGCTATCTACCACTTGACAATCATTGTCAAATAAATAATATTGACTAAGTTATGGTCAGTTTTAAGGAAACATATATATAAAAAAAAAAGTTTTCCAAGATTTTACACTGCAATTCCGAATTTCGCCAAAAATTTTTAGTATGGAAAATGACCGTGAATGCACCGAAAAATGGCCATTCTAACGTTAGCTTACACATTTCAATACCTCAAAAAACAAACGAGATATCGATGATTAAAGATTGTCATTTTTTGGACACCGAATCAAAAAAGATGCCCTTAAGGGGATTCCGGATATAATAAGTCGATTCGGCGTGA
>JAZBGW010000442.1:7704-19920 GCA_037464815.1 Mylabris variabilis | reverse complement strand
TTATTCCTAATAGATTCTATTGCATTGTGTCTCTTCAGTACTGATTCCACATTGAATCGACAACCTGTAATTAAATCGCGAAACCTCCCATTTCAATCTTTGAATAGAATTAATCAGGTTCTCATCCAATTTGCAAACCAAACACTAAATTCTTTCTATCCGGCTTTTCTCATTTCCGACACTTCTAATAAAACTCCCATTCACCTGGGCTAATACAAGAATAAAGTGGAATTTGTATATTTACATTTTAAATATACATCAATTGAAATCGATGTACCTATATGTGAAACAAACGCATCTAGAAATTTCAATATAATCGTTTGACTAAAAATTAGATTGAACAAAGCTAGTCGATTTAGATTAACAATGAGGTAGAGTTTATTACCCTTTCAAAGGAAAAAAAACAAATTTTAGAATTGGGCGGGTGTGGCTATTTTGTCAACTTGCCGAATTGGGCGCTGTATTCGCCAGCATAATCGACGTTTGTTTTGGTAGATTTTTGAAAATATGGGCGTGTACCATTATCCTATATAAACACCTAAGGCCATTCTTGAGGTGTGACCGATCAATCGATATATAACCTCATTTTAAACAAGCACCTACTTTATTTCAAAACTTTTGATTTTTCGTAAGAAGTACTCACCTTTTAAAATGTTTTCGTTTTTCTAATTACGCTTTTTAAACACCTTATCTTATATATCACTAATTTGTATAAAAGATTTTGTCAAAACACTAGTAAAATATACAATCTTGTTTTTGTTGTTGTTGCTGCAGTTGCGGTTCTTGTAAAAATTGTAACATTATTTTATATTTAATCAGTTTATTAGTTAGGTTTTTGTTTATTTGTTTAAATTTTTGATATTTTAAAGATTCATTTTTAAAATACATTTATAAATGCACCACAGATTCCATCCTGTTTAGAAAAGGCAAATAAAAAGAACATTATGCTTTTATAATGAAAAAAAATTCAATTATTTCCCACAATTTATTACATTCAAAAAATAATACATAATGATACAGCTAATTGCATAAAAAATTCATTGAACTTAATCAAGCAGTAATCTACAATTGTTTTAAGGTTTCATTATGAAACCTGATTATGTACAAACAAAAAAAAACTTATAAAACCCTATCGCACAAATTGCATACTATTCTAATTGTTTTATTTAAATAAATAATAAAATTAATAATCGAATTAAAAAATAACACCAATATCTATAAGGGAAATACCTTATTAAACTTAAATAACATTTTTGATATAAGTTTGATGTTAAGACCGATTTCACAGCACACATTCAATCTAAAACTTTTAAAAATCACTTTATTATATTTTAAAACTAATTCATTTATTGTATTTTTGTTGCGATATAGTTTCACTTGTTTTCTCGAAGCTTTAAGGATTTTATTTTCACCTCCGTTTATGTTTTTTTTTTAAGAAATAAAGAAATTTGTGGTTTTTGTAATTTGTAAATATTGTCTATATGTATATTTAATATTTTATGTAATCAACTTAATTGTGTTATTATTTTTATTGTTGTTGTTCTTCTCTCTTTGTTCAATTAAATTTAAGCGTTTACGTTTACGTTTTGTTGCAACTGGTTTGTTAATAATGTATAACAATATGAACGGGTGTGTGCACCACCATCCCAGATGTAATTCGCGTTCTAACCACCTGGATCAAATAGGGGCGCTGTCTGTTCTCATCCCGATTCTCAATGTCCTGAAAAAGAGACGAAATTTAGGACACTAGGACATGAAAAGAACGTATACAGTCGGCATTGTACGAACCATTAAAAAATAATAATTTTATAATGCAATTTGCATTTTAAAATTTCCGGTACCGAAATGAAAATATTTTTTAGTAGAGAATTTATCGTAGAAAATTTATCTTGGGCTATGTGTGCTTGTATCTTTAGACAGAAAATAGTCGTGTAGCTAAATTAAAATAATGAACTTCTAGAATTTCTCTAGAATAATTTTACTATTACACAATTTTCATTCTCTAATCGAAATAAATCAAGAAAAAAATCTTGATTTGATTAAATTGTAAGAATTTATGGTAAAATTGATTTTTAATTTGAAAACACAATCAAATCGCATAGGCAGCATATTTTAATTTCAGTACTTTTAGAGAATTGAGAAAAGGTAGGAAATATTTCAATCTATCTGGCATATAAAAAAAGAAATTGGAGATTTCCATTGAATGACCATAAAATTTGCTATAAAATCAGTACATTATTTTTAGTCTATTCTCAAATAAAAATTTTATATCCATCCTCAATATACAGCGTGTTCCAATTAGACAGATCGAAAATTCTCGTATATTTCCAAAATCTAAAATACTCGCACAGTAATATTTTTGTTGTTGAATAAATTAGAAACCTTCAAAATATTCTCAAATTGCACAAATTATCTAGGCTGAGTCAAAAGTAACGTATAATATAGACTTATAACTTATTTATGTAGGTAAAATTTAAAAAAACGCAGACAGGTAAGTTTTTGTTTTTGAATTATTTAAATTGTGGCTGATCCAAAACGAATCTGTCAGTTACCACTGCGAAG
Source organism: Mylabris variabilis (assembly GCA_037464815.1). Classification (NCBI taxonomy): domain Eukaryota; kingdom Metazoa; phylum Arthropoda; class Insecta; order Coleoptera; family Meloidae; genus Mylabris; species Mylabris variabilis. The sequence continues at coordinate 17,358 of JAZBGW010000442.1, read as the reverse complement.
AAATGACGTCTCATTTGGTATATTGTACATTGGGAATTTTATTTTTATTTTATCTAATGGTTCTGAGGATTTTGCGTTACTTTATACTCACCTTGTATAGTTGAATTCGTTAGAAACGACACGTTTTTTTTTTAATTTTATTTATGTATGCACAGATAAATTTGCCTTCAATTTTTGATAAGAGCACAACAAAGGAAAAGTTACATAACATTCTTTCGTCGTCTTTTATTCAGTTCAGTTTTGATTATCGAAGTGTGAATAATGTGGACAATGTGAACAATTCAAGTGTTTAATAAATATAGTGTTTATATTATTGTTATAAAGTTATAGTGTTCGTGTTAGTATTAGCGTTAATGCTTCTATGGACCAAGAAATTAGTCATCTCTTGAAGTTGAGCGGTAGACGGTTCGTCGAAAGGGTAATTCGTTACATCCGAAATATTATTCCAAAATTACTGTTTTTTTTTCTAATTACAGTAGGTTCGAACAATGTGGGTTAGGAGCAGAATTTCAGCTAAGCAGTAAGTACCTTTTAATCTATATTGCGATTTTGTGGTTTAAGTTTTCTTTGTTGACTCAATTTTATCATTTTATCTGGATCTTGTGTAATTTTACTTGTTGATTGAGTTCCCAGTTATAAAGCTGCAGCACGTTAACGACGATAACATGTCACGTTTTTTCAAAATTGTATATTTTTGACTTACATTTAAATCTTGCCGTCTCGCATTTTATCTAAATATTGTCTGAGCAACAACACAATTATACTGTATTTACAAATAAATGAACATAAGTTGACATTACTTTGTTCACGCTTCATTGGATTTTCGGTCAGACTCCAATAAAACAGTTAGATACCTACACTTCAGAGCTTTTCGATTTGATCCATGCTTAAAATTTTAAAATATTTAATAAACCTAACTACTTTAAGATATTTTCTATACTATAATTTACAACCCGAATATAGTCCTGAAATTTCACCGTACGATCCCCAAAGCTTGCTAGAACTACATATCCTCTCATAACTCTTATCTACTATCCATCCCTTTGATGTCTACAGTAGTAGGGGGACGCTTCGGACAGTCCATTTATTTGTAAACGCACTATAAAACTAACGAAAACTGTAATTTCTTGTTTCTGCAAAATTTCCGCTATTCGTAGAACAATTCAGGTAACAATATTGTCAGAAAAAGCCAATATACGAATGGATTTGGTTTTCGTACTATGATTGATATAAGTGGCTGATTCAATTAACTAGTGATTCATATAAACGAAACCTACTGTATATTGTTGTGAGCAAACGTGTTTGCGCCACTGTTTTGAAATTATTACTTGAGTCGCTCGACAATTAATGGGAGTTTCCAGTTCTTATGCTTACCACTTTTAAATTTGCATCGCTGTGTAATTGGCGACATAATCTTATAAAAGTGCTTTGCGGGATAAGAAAAGTTTACTACCAAAGTCACCTGAATGGCATTTTATCGTATTTTATGGATAGAAATGTGAACAAAAGACTTTAAAAACAGTATCGGAGCTCTGGTGAACTAATTTATGAATATAGCGATATTAAATTTATTAATGAAAATGTTGGAAGGACTTGTTAATATTTGAGGGTTTTGATTGGGATTTCATGTCTACCATGTCAAATTATCTTACTTTTTAACTATACATATGTATATATCAATAAATGGTAATTACAGTCACTATTTATACTAATATTTTACTAAAAATTCATAAGGCTCGTTAGCTCAGTAGGTTAGAGCACCGCACTTATATAAGACTAATTGCGGAGGTCGTGGGTTCGAGTCCCACATGAGCTCCATTTTACTATTTGAAACGATTTCATTTTTTTTGCATTTTCGAGGGTAAATGAGTACTTTTCCTACCATTTTACAGGATGTAAAGTGTCACTTTATCTTCCCAGTAAAACGTCCCTTATTTCCCAAAGGAGACAAAACAACCTCTAAAAACTACATATATCTTAAAATTTTATTACAAATTAATTATGGATTTAAATTAATCTTAACATCATTACAAATGTATAAATTTAAAAAAAAATCTAGTTTCTTATAAATTTTGTTCGAAATTACCATTTGAAGTAGGTGGCGATGGTTTGACTTTGTAAATTTGTTGCATCATTTCCCAAAACTTTATGTGACATGATTTTCTTATTATTTATAGAATTTTCTACACATCTCTCTGCCACAGTTGCAGACTTCCCTTCCCCATGTCGCTGTCAAACATCAACGCTTGCTCCGGAAATTACAACACAATAACTTACAGGACTTAAACACTAAATATGGTCAATTCGATCGAAACTCCTAGTAGTTGCTCAATGATTCGAATAATATTTTAAGGATTTGTAGGAGGGTCCCTTGAGAACATTTTAACCTAATTAGAGTTTCGTAGTTCATTTCGAAATTGATCATAAAACGCTAATAATTTGACGATATCATGATTCTCAAAAACGAGCAAAGCGCAAAACAGCTAAGAATAACTCGAAACCCCTACAACAGATTTTTTCGTTTTTGGAAAAAAATCCATCCGTTCTATAATAAAATCGAGAAAGTGAAGAAAATCAATATTGAGAGGATCCTCGAGTTAATTCTAAGTCATTTTAAACGTGCAGTGGGTTTTTGAACATCGCGACATCTTCAGAAACGACTATTTTTTGACCAACCTCCAAATAAGTTACGAGGTTGTAATTTTGCTAAAATGTTCTCCAATCCGAATGATTCCAACTATTAGAAGTTCCGATCGAATTGACCATATTTAGTGTTTGAACTCTGTATATAATTTGAACCAACGAATAAATTCTGACACACATAAGTTATAAGTGTTATAACCATGCATCTTCCCTCTCAATTTTTCTAGAACTTCTAGAAGCGTCTGATTTCTACCCAACAATATGACAATGCAAAAAATAGCGTATATACATATCTATGGGTTAAACGCGTCTTTTCAAAATGACGCGCTTTAGCCCCTTGGTCTATAAACTATTTGCTTCTCTACCTGATTAAACTTAATTGGTTTAATTTCATCAAATTTCACTGATCAAAATTTTAAGCGTTTTACAAGCTTAAAAGAAGCACTATCTTTGCAGTGGTTTCGATTATAAAGACAACAGGAATATTGAATAAATAGAATCCTAATTTCAGTATATGTATTTTATTTAGAAAATTGCACATTAATCGTGCCTCTCGCATTATTATTCTCTTACATTCATACAGCAGATGTATCCATTTTTTTTAAATTTATTTGTTTCTTTTTTCTCATTAATATTCTTTGGATCAATAATTATAAAAACAAATAATAACAGCAAGGCATTTAGATGAACGCATGGATAAGTCAGGTTATTACAAATTTTGACGACTCTACTACCCAGAATCGACAAATATAATATAAATACGTATATAATAATAATAATAATAATAATAATAATAATTACAACAAACAAAATTTATATCTAACAATTTGCTATAATATAACAAGGGAAACAAATTTTCCATAAAAACAAACTAGAAAATATATTGGAATAAGTGAAAACAAAACAATTACCTATAGTATAGACTTTTTGTTCATTTAATCTTTTTTTAATAGCTTTTTTATGTACAATATGTATCAATATCAAATTTTAGCAATTTCATTTAAATATTAATTACTTATAATTACTTTGAAATATCAATAGACTCATTCAATATCAACAGCATATGAAACCTTGTTTTTCTCATATATTTTTTTGTTGTTGTTTAACTCATTATTATTATAAGTTTAATTAATTTGTTTGAATTTATCAATTAATAAACAATAATAGTTTCTTTAAACTCTAGAAATGACAATAAAATCGTCGAAAGAAACTCCTGTACAGGGAGGGTGTATTTATTTATTTAGTATTTATTTAATTATTTGTTAATTAGGTATTAATTTCTCTAATTTCTAGCAAAAAATTTACTGGCAAAGTTTCAAATTACATCTAATATTTTATATTTCGATAACTAACAATTAATTTCAAAGCTTTGCCAGAGCCCTAGTGCAAAAAACCTATTGAAAGAAAAATATAGTTTATCGAACAAAATAATAGTTTTTAACACTATTTTGTTCAATAAATTAATTGTGAATATAGATTTTGTTCTTCTGAATTGTCACAGTTCTACTTCTAAACGACAATTTTTTTTGTAATTTGTTGTTTTGTTGTTATTATTTTATTTTTTATGTAATTGGTCGATGATTTACCACTAGTATGTGGCACATGCAGTTTCGAAATGTACAATTTGTAAAAGCCTATAGATCATTGAAATGTAAATGTACAATCTCATTGCTTATTGATTGATCCTACGAAATTAGATTTTATGATTTTTATCGAAAATCTAATATCGTCTATTATAGAGTACGTTCATCAAATGTACCATCACCTATTTGTTTTTCTAGTTGTAATAAATTGAAAATTATAGATTTGTACTATGGATCTAGATCTCAATCAAAATCTAACGATCTAACAATCTAAACCATTAAGTTCTATTTGATTGTCGTCAAGATTATTTATAATTATTTATACAGAGAAAAAAAAGTTTAAAATTATTAATAATTCTATAATAAATAGGTGATGAAACATTCATTTTGTTATTGTTGTTGTTGTTTTCGAAAATAGTTTCATTTAAATTGATGATGATGAATTCAATTCAGTTAAAGCCTTATTTGCATTATACAACTATTTCTCCATATTAAACATTTCTAACAGCAGGTGCACAACTTTTCCTAAGAGGTAGAAAAACAAAACAAGAAATTTTAACGAAATTTTCCTAAATTCAGTCAAATACATGACAATTTTGTTGTTTAATATTAATATCACTTAGGTACTTTCTTCTTTATAAACAAACCAAAACTGTACATATACAGGGTGTTTCAAAACATGTGTCGGAAAATGAAACCTGTGATTCTTTGGTTCTTTCTAACAAAAAAAGGTCTGAATAATACAGGTCCGCAAGGGCATCGTTTTCGAGATACAGGGTATCAGAGAACTTATTCTTTTTTCAGTTTTTTGACAATATCTCAGGAACCGTTTGAATTACAGTATTCAGCTTTTGTCCACGTCATACCATTCATTTTCGTTATTTTATGTGTGCTAATTTAATTTATTTTAATATGCCAATGGCGGAGATTTTAGGGCTCTGCTGGGTGTTTTTGCCCTTAATTTCGACGGCACTAAGAAAATTTTTATTTTGGAACCACAAATTAAAACCTCAGTCTTTTCTACATAAAAAAGTACTGTTGTTCAAAAGTTATAACCTGGCCTGTTTTCGAGAAAAACTACATTCTATGATAAAAAAAAACATGAATAAGGTAGCAACATGTTTTGGACCTAGTCGTTTGATTTATTGCATTTTTTCACTTTAATATTTTTGCCACTGGAATATTAAAATAAATTGAATGAGTACTCATAAAGTAACCAAAATGGTATGACGTGGACAAAAGCTGAGTACTGTATCTCAAACGGTTCTTGAGATATTGTTAAAAAAACAAAAAAAAATTCTTTGACACCCTGTATCGTTGCGTTTTCGAACCTACGTTATTGGGAAGTTTTTTTCTTAGAAAGAGCCAAAGAATCACAGGTTTCATTTCTGACACATGTTTTGAAACACCCTGTATAATAATATATTTAAAATTAATTCAACGATAAACTAATTAAATTAAATTAAATTAAATCAAATAACACTCAATACAGAGTTACACTTTCCATTTCTTTTTTCTAGTAATTTAATTAATAAATATCTATATATAGTTTAACTACAATAATATCTCAGTTCTTTTTATTTTTTGTTTTGTTCTGCATTAAGCTAGTTTGTTTTATTTTTTTTGTGAATTTCTTATCCTTTACAATAATTATATAAAATATCATACGTAAAATTCTTACTGCTTTCAACAATATACCAATCTTCCTTATAAACAAATTTAAAAATCCTAAGTATAGCTACAGTTTAAAGCTTGAATATTCTATAGATTGATTAAAAATTGAGCTATTATACAAATATGGCACCAAACTGGTCAAGATTTTCAATATATTTATTATTAATTACACTGATTCAACAAATTATCAAAATTTGATACTATTATTCTATTAATAAAAACAACAAAATCAGATTTTTGTGATTTAAATAAAATATTAGATTTTTATGGTGAAGCTTTCTTTATTTATTCGTTGATCAACAGAGTATCACATAATTCTCGGACTGGAATGTTTTTTTTTTTTCTATAAACTTCCATATTTTCCATAAATTAATAGGATCAAAACCTGATAATTTGTTGAAACTTTGCGAATTTATTTACATTAGACTATAAGTAAATCACAATTACGGAACACCCCATTGAAGAATTCATCAAAGATATTATAGTAAAAAATTTATCTTAGGCCCGTAAATAAATAAGCCCTACAAAAAGAAATTAAATTTTACCAATAGTTAATTTATCGATAAATTATCAATTTCTTTAAGTATCGGTGATTCTTTAAATGAAATCAATATTATTCGTAATATCTTTGATGTGGTCGGAAATCATGATGGTCTTCGAAATCCATATCAGCAAACCTCTCCAACAACTCTTTACGATAATTTCTACCTTCTTGTTTACTTTTTTCGATTACTTTTTTATCAACATCAACATATCGTCGACTATCTTCATATCGATGATCTTCGGGATGTCGTCTTTCACTATACCGTCGTTCATCATCTGTTGTTGTTGCTATTGGTCGGGAACGCCGTTCATCATCATACCGTCGTTGTTCAACTAATTTTTCATCACGATATTCTTTCGGTATTTGAGGTTTGTAATATGCTTCTATTGGTGGTGATAGATCATCATGTAATTCCTCTTCAATTGGCTGTTCCGTAGAAAGCCTCCACTATATGGCGTTGAGGGCACGCCGTGAAGAGCCCCGATGTTGTTGTGTTGTTCCATATTCATCTTCTCTACTAGTTGTTCGATGGTCTCTAGGTGGTAATCGTTCTAATGTACGATCACGATAATCATCGCCTCCATGTGTTGGTATACCACCAACGATACCACTACCACTATGTGTATAACTTTCACGTTCAACATAATCATCATATTCACGTTCACGTTCCAAACGGGGCCTAGTTCTTTGATGCGCTGTATGAAATGTGGGAACTGTATTATATAAAAATTGCAATTAATTTATTTATTCTACTAAACAAATTATGATAGACAAATAGAAAACAAACACCAAAACACCAAACTCCAACTTTTTACTTCATCTTAATTAATCAATAAGAGAAAGAAAGAAAGAGCCGAAAAGTCTAATTAATTGATGGTTAAGAAAAAAGAAAAAGTTGGTAGTTATTTTACAACTTTAATGACAACAAATTAGTCAAACCCATTACTTACAAAATAAAATTGAGCTTTTTACTTTTATTATTAAGCAAATAAATCAGTAGAGCCGGCACGCCAAATTTTGCCAGGGCTTGGTGCGACTTCGCCTATTTTTTTTTTGTTATTATCATTCGAAATTGCATATCAATGTGCATAAGATGGTAGCGAAAGCGTAGATATAGCCAAGCGTTTATCCAAAAACAAAAAACAAAGAAAAAAGAATAAATAATTGAAATTATTACCTATTTATTTAATGAGAACAAAATGAATGAAAAGAAACAAAAAGACGTGCAGAAACTCAACCTGTTTTGACAAGCTTTGCTATTTTTAAAATATTGTTTTTATCTTTAAATATTGTTTGAAATTGGTGTCATTGAACCGGTAAAATCTGAAAAATAGTGGAAATGAAAATAAAATGGTAATTGTAATAATTACAGACGAAACATAAAATCAAATACAACGTTTTTATTTTTTTACATTTTTTTTATATTTCTTTATATATTTGACCCATTGGGTACATTTAGTTGATTACGATATAGTGCATATAAAATTAAAATAGCAATGCTAGAAAGAGAAAGTAGTGAAACTAAAACTAAAAGAACTAATGCTCCAAGTACAATTATTAAAAGAACGTTAAGAGAAATGATGCAGTAAAGTTCAAGACCTTCATGCAAATTGGCACTAAAATATAACATTAGTATTGTTATTATTATTATTATTTATAAGAAAGATAGTGATTCTAGAGAGTCTACAGAATCCCAACTTTGCAATCCTATATATCTAATACCATCATAACTGTGACTACCTCTAGAATCATGAGAGTATCCGTATACATCATGGTGTGCTGGAAAATAAATGTTAGTAGTATTAGTTAGTACGAATGATGTAAATGATGTACATATATATGTATATTAGTATGAATAATGGCGAAATTTTTCATTTTCGTTTTAGTTAATTATATTCGTACATATAAATGTTATTAAATATCGCCACTATGTTATAAAAATATCAAAAACTGTACCTGGTAAAGTGGGCCGTCCTTGGTCCCCACTAGGTGAAGCTTGAGGTGATGCTCCCATCGGTCGAGGTACATTAGAGACACTTGTTTCTGGATGTGTAGCTCTCCAGTATGCCTAAAAGACGGATAATATTGATTTAAATTTGTTGAAAAATTCGACATATATTTATATGAATACTTCGAGATATTCAGCTATATGCTCACAAGCATCCTCCAATTGATTTTCATCTAGTATAACATCAAACATTTCTGGTGGGCACTGAGCCAATTTCTCTGAAGCTACCATTTGTACATTTAAATGTCTTGCTTGACTTTTACCTCGGGATTTGATTAATCTTTGCAAAACCTTTATTGAAATTTATTTATTTTTACTTTAAGTACACAATACTTTAAAAAAAGACATGATTATTTTTAATTACCTTAGGACTAGTAATTTTAAGATAAACAATACATGGAGCTAATGAAGTTTTGGCAAGTTGTGAAGGATGGTTTATTGTATCACAATCCAACACCACGAGTTGTAATGTTGTTGCTAGCTCGAATATTCGTTCGATTTCAGCTTGGACCTCTGACAGACATGTTGAGCGAGTTGTGGAACGTTCCATGATCGCCCGTTTAGAAGGATTATTTAATAATGAACGTTTTGCCAATGAAATATCCGCCATAACTCTAGTGATTATTATTCTAAAATCATCAATATTTAACGCGAATTAATAAACCAATGATGATTTGTTGAAACAAACCTTCCTTCAAATCTATGTTTTAAAAAATCAAATAAGGCTTTCTGCATCATATCGGTAACTTCATATCCTTTCAATGAAGGACCTACTAACACTACTGGCCTCATAGAGGGAACTACGTCATAAGGAGCAGTAGCTTCTTGTTTCTTAAAAAATGGCTTTTTCTTTTCTTTTGCTGGTGGTGTGGTAAGAGATTTGCCAGAACGGGCATTACCAACCGAATCTGACTCGTCTCCTGTGGAGAACAAAACAATTTCACAACAGTCTCCTTAAAAACTACGAGAAAACAATAAAACAAAACAACAAACCAAAACAAAACTAACTATCACAGTATTAATAAATCAGAAAATAAAATCTAAAATCTATAACATTCTAAATCTACTGCTACTTTCTACGTTGAGGGTCATACTGGGGTATTTAAAAGGGGTCTTACGGATTTTTTTGGACTTTGTATGAAAGGAAAAGAAAGTTAAACAGTAGTTGCAATCGAATAATTAATTTTCTGTAATTAAAAAAA
>JAZBGW010000441.1:10607-25810 GCA_037464815.1 Mylabris variabilis | reverse complement strand
CCCGCGTGGGTTCGAATCCCATCCTCGTCGCATTCAATTTTTTTTCGTTTTTCTTTATAAATTCTTCCAATATCAATATCAACTTTTACTGTTTCCAAACAAATATCTATTTTGTTTGTATTGATAAACAACAATAGAAAGAAACACGACGAATATTTCAATTTTATAGATGAGTTATATGTTTTTTTTTGTCTGTTCCGGATCCTATTGGGTGACATATTCGAACAGGACATCAAGATATAGGACGCGTGATCTTTTATATCCGTATCAGTGGAATCGGAAATTATAGAAAAAATAATAATAGTAATAAAAATAAAGAAAATGTTGATATTTCTGAACTGTTTTCTTTCTAATTTTCGTGCCAGTCGTTTCACGTAAATGAGACGAATAATTTCGTATAGACTAGAATCTCATTCAGAAATTTTCTTATCATTTATTTTTATATACCTACACACACACACACAAACATAATATATATATATATATAGAAAATTTGTTGGTTTTCCTTTTAAATAACAGGAAAAGTTTCTTTTGTAAGTGAAAAGATCGTCTTCAGGCTAGTGGCAATTATGAAGAAAATACGCATTAATTAATGGAAAACAATAATGATTAATAACAGAATTAGTTGTATAGTTATTTATATATTTCGTATGATTAATAAAAACCAAAATTATCGACCACTATAAATATTTAATTAAAATTAAAAGGCCGCCCTGAACGTTACCAGGGCCATAAATGTGTGATTTACGACATTGCACGATGGAAATTTGTCGTTGCCACATTGATTATTACACATTTAGTTGCCCAAAGGGCATTCAATTCAAGTTAATTGAACGTTTCCCTCTAATAATCCATGATATTGTTATAAATTTCATTTGAGATGACAAATAATAAAAATAATAATAGAAAAGAAGTATGATTAGATTCTTGATTTCCGGACATGTCTAAAAAAAAATCACAAGACCTTTGAAGTTCTTCAAATGATGAAAACATTCAGATATATAAATCTGTTTACAAGTCTTTTGATAAATCTCGACCACAAATTTAGCTAATTCTAAACATATCAATTTCTATTTTTCCTTCTATTCGTGCTGGAGGACAGGAGGAAAAAAAATAAAGAGGACGATTTAATAAGAATACCGTTTGATGTCTTTTAGATTTTTTTTTCTTCTACTAAAACTAAATTGATGAAGGGGAGGAATGTTTTAAAAAAAATCAAGACAGACAGTTATACGTTTCCGTTGTTGTACGAACGACAAGAATTATGGTAATGATGATGACGGTCTTCAATGTTGAACGATGACATTGCCGCTTATTACGAAAACTTCAAGCAGTTAAAGGAACATATTACAAGCTTGTTAAAGGAGCTATGTTACAATGTAACACAGTGTAACTTAACACTGTTCGCATATGTTGTTGGATTCTATGTTCGGTAATAGGGACGACCGACATCGAGTCATGTCTTTTGATCTGTTTCGATGATTGACAAGACGGAGAACCATCCGGATAGGAGCACTATTTAAAGAATATTGTACGGATGAAACAAGAGCACGTGTGTTGAAAAAAACCCTTCAGTGTTAATATTTTATTTGTATTATTTTTTTTTTGGAATAGGGGTGGAATTTGTACGGTTTACTGAACACAATTCTACATGGTATATCTACATTTCACAATAGATAGTAGCAATAATGCATCATCGATCCATGTTCATCCAACCATACCCGCAATTGTACTCAACACTATTACTGTTATTACACGGCCAAATTTCCAGTATTCAATGGTCAATGCAAACTAACAATCAATAATTTCTATTACACTAATTTCGTCTCATGTAAACGACTGATTTTAATCAAAATTTCAATTAGTATTATTCTAATCGAGTTACAATTCAAACCAACAACTCACCACCAATGAAATTCAAGATATAGATCAAGACTGAACTTTATTCAACATACAATTGTGTTTTTATTCCAATCGACGAACAACATAAATGACGGATTCATTGTGTAATAAGAAGATTGAATTGTTCCCAAACGATCAACTATCACGTAGATTAAACGAATAGAGAATATTTTCTATATGTACATAGGTATAGCGTCAACGTTCGAAATGATTCCCTTGATAAATCCATATAAAAAGATCCACAACGTTTTATCACCTGCAGTTGAATTTTGTAGAAAAATTATTACGATAATCTATCAATTGCTATGGTTTTCTCCCTCTATTCGTCCTAAACTTGTATTCTTTTGAACGCATCCAAAATAGTTTCTAAACAAATATAGGGTGTTTTTTTAAAGTGATAAATTCTTACGAAACTCCTAGTAGCCGGCGAGCGATTCGAAAAATGTATCAAGAATTTGCAGGAAGGGGCCGTGGAGACTCTTTTAACAAAATTAGAACCTCGTAGCTTAGTTAGAAGTTGGTCAAAAAAACCATCGCAATTTTCAAAAACTAGCAAAACACACAAAACGACTAACAATGTCTCGTAGATTTTCCCAACAGTGATTTATTTCGTTTTTCTCCATTTCATTCTAAAAAAAAGCGCAACATTTCCAGAATAAAATAGAGAAAAAGGAAAAATCAATGTTGGAAGGATTCTCAATAGTTCAAGGCGTATATAACTCGTTTTTGAAAACCGCAACATCGTCAGAAGCGAGCGATTTTTGGTCAACTTCCAAATAAGCTACGAGGTTCTAATTTGGCTAAAATACTCTCCAGACACCCTCCTGTAAATCCTGGAAATATTTTTTAAGTCTCTCATTAACTAATAGGAGTTTCACAAGAATTGACCACTTCTAAAATAAACACCCTATAGATGGATCTATTGTGAGTGACTTCTAAAAACTGACAGGCCGACATTCCATATTAGAATTCAGGTATATTCGTCCTCTACAATATGACTATAATTAATAATAGGAGAATAGTATGACGGACATTGAGATTGTATCAAAAATTTAAGTCTACGATGCATACCCAGTTTTTATCAGGTGGAACATGAAAAAAAAAACAAATACACCACATACTTTACAACTAGTTGTTGAAACCGATTTTTGTCCAAACGAAAAAATTTTTTTAATTAAAACCCCACCACTGTTTGTGACTTTCATCTGTTGAAAATGGTGGATTATAGTGGTAGCTACCCGAAAGATCATCCATTATGATAACAGGATGTGGCAGCCGTAAATTCGGTCAAACATGGTGGTGGCGACGGTGTGACGTTTCAAAACGATATCTGGCAACGGAGTGATAAGACGTCTTTCACAAAAGTGTACGTCCAACGTCTTTACATCAACACAATGCACACAAACATAAGTGTGTATGTATGTGTGTATGGAGAGAACTTGCTAAAAGTTTCAACAAAAGCATAGCGGTTTAAAAGAGGGACTTAAACTGTGGGTAGAGGGTGGCGAAGATCTAGTTGTCGTTCTCAAACACTCTATTCGTTGTGTTGTCAACTTTATAGTTTGTTTGATCGAATGAAACGGAGCACAAATGTACCTTTTAAAAAAGCTGAACAAGTCAACTTGAAAAACAAATAACTGGCGCCGTATTTGTTATAAATGTGTATAGCGGTGAAGATTCAAATATATCAAAACAGAAAAGATTGATTATCATCGAATATATTTGTTTAAATTCAATTAATTCCGACTTTTACACTAGAACAAATCGAAAAATAGATGTATGAAAATATGTTGTGCATTGGCATTTGTCTTTCAATATAAGAGAACGATTTAATAAATCTTTATACTTTCTTGCAGTTAAGTAACTCGTAAAATTATTCGATTCTTTAGCTGCCATCAAAAAATAAAATGAAATAATTCAAACGTATTCGACGAACTTTTCGTCGAAAACCTGTAATTTTCCTGACATCCACTGAAATTTAAATCTAAATCAAAACGACAACTCTAAACTTGTTTTCTATAGTAGGGCGTGCATATTCATCAGTCAAATTACTGATTAAATAAATTATTAATTCCATCTAACATTAAAAATCAAATTGTAATTATAATTTATTCCATTATGATGAACCAGAAATGGAGCGTAAAAGAATTACCATTTCATTTCAACTACTTGTTCAAAAATTGAAAGAAAAATCTGTTCCAATACTCACCCACCCTTCTATCTCTCTCACCCTGTCCTCAATCGACTCACCCTCGTTTAGTTCAACCAAATAAAACGCACATGCGGCCCATAAATTCGACCGGTCGAAAGTGCAAGCGGTCGTTTCCACAGTTTCCATCCCTCCATTTCATTCCCACTACCAACAACCCCTACAGAAGCATCGTCCAACCTCCTTACTCGTTTGTGATAATGAACACCAACGGCACAGAAGACGTCACTGCCACCCTTTTAAGGCACTGATGTCTCTGTAGAAGTGGCGGTTATCTTTTAGTAATCTCTCTTTCTCCCCCTTTTCCTTCACAATTTCTCTTTCTTTTACTTTTTGCCTGTTTATTGTCGGCTACACTAAATGAAAAAGTCATTAACACTGTCTCTAATTTCACATTGAATGACGACTAAGTGGTGTGCTAAGATTTGCCCAAAAGATAAATCTGACTAAAAAACGGTCTCCTCTATGGAACGAACGAAGGGTGGTGGTTTTGTTGACTTGATGAACTGGCCCTATTATTCCAAAGGATTCTTCTTACTCACTTTCCGGTTGGTTGTCTGACATTTTGCTTGTTTGATGGGCACTTTCTTCGGTATTATCGCGGCTTGATCTTGACACGACTTTAGGATTATCACACTGTAGTTAGGGTGGAGATGAAAAGTTTCACTACCTCATCAAAGGAACGGTGACGGTCGCTCAATCACATCCCAGTTAGATATAGTTTATGTCAACTCTTTTCATTTGATTCTTGAAATACATATATAATATGAAAGATTAGATAATGGAATAAAATTGTAGTAAAATTATGTTCGTTATCAAGGAAGAAAAAAGTAGAAATAGGTAACAGGAAAGTTTGAATTTTAATCCACTTTAGACTTATAATCAAACTGACTTTCTTGCTGAATTACTAATAAAATGATGAAATGGTAAATTACTTTAATCAAGACAAAGAACGGCACTAATAGAGAAAATTTGATTAGTTCATCAAAAATTTAACAATCGCAATAAAGAGAAGAAACATGTAAAAAACGCAGATAAATTCGATGCTACTTATTGACAATTTGTTAAATTTATTCGTGTTTGATTTCTGAGAATTCCGCAATAGCGTCATGCAAATTTGGAACGGTGCAAGGCCCCACCATCCAGTATAGCCCGTATAGTTTCGTTTAATTTCCCTTGCGGTTTCACATCACCATAATTCTTGTCAAATATAAAATTCATAAAAATGCATGGTGCACGAAGCACTAACAACAACAACAGCACAATAATAACAGACAGGTGTAGCTTAGCTTAGGTATGGTGGCACATACAATAAATATACACCACTGCCACTAATTACCTTAATGGCGGCTAATATAAAAATCACCCCACAACCGAGAGAAAAATGTGCACGTAATCAACGAAAAATGGAAATAAAATTACAGATTTCCATCACTATGCTCTATTATCAGACTTATATAACATGCCCATCAAGAATTATAAAAATTTGCACCCCTAAACTCACCCATTTTTTTAAACAATTTTCAAACATATCCTTACTATATTACTATCGAATGAAAAACACCAGTGAAAATAGCCGGCCACCCTTCTTTTTATTGCAATTCCGGGTTAATTCAGCATATAGAAAAGCTTGATCGTTGGAATGGGAAGGCAAGGGTAGTAGTGAGAGAGAAGAAGGGTAATATTTCGAACGAAAATGTTTTGAATCCATATGAATTCACCGCCAAGTTGACACAACTAGGCAAAACAGCATCATTAATGGAGGAAATTGCATTTGAATACATATAATTCTATATGTTGTTTATCTAGGGCTTCTTTCAAATATTTTACGATATTATCGTATTTTCAAACTATCACTAAAATTCGATGGTTTTCTACTATTTTCGTATTTTTCTGATATTTAGATGAATGCGATACGTTCTTGTAATAATGTAATAGATTAGTGTTTTTTAACAGATAATATTTACAAAAAATGAGGATCTTGAAGGGTAATGAGATTTGTTAGAGATCAAGCAGGACTTCTCATAAAAATCTAGAAATTTTGGACTAAGAGTGCTGCCTTATTCTTAATTTTGTATCAAAAGCAGTGTTTGGGGCGAAAAAATGAAATTTCGGCTGATAACTTTATAAGATCCTGGTACATTTATAATCAAAAATTTGGGCATTTTTATCAGAAATTTCATTTATTTCAAATCTTGGCTTAATAAAAGTTTTAAAATCTAAAGACTCCATTATTTTGCCCGCCTTTTGAATCTTTCTCAAAGATTTTTGTTATAGCATCCTTCGGTCACTTTTTTGGATCAGTTTTTCTCAACCTTTTCTCAAACAACGCGGATCAGTAAATTGCTTCTTAATAGTGTTTTAATGACTGGTAATTCGCACAAATAAAACGAGTTTATATTTGTTGTTGGCCAGAAAATGTTCATTACGGGCAAAATTTCAATTTAAACCGGCGGTTGAGAAACACTGTAATAACCATATTTGTTATTTCTGTAGAAGTAAATAGAAAATCAACTAGAACATGTATAACGTATTCAATTTTAGCTATATACGAGTAATGTAAGATCATTGTTGTAATTTTGAATTTCAAAGGCATCATCCACCAATTCGTGAAACTGGAATTTCCTTTAGAAACGTAGAATATTTATCTCTGGTTAAATTTAATTGAACAGTGATAGAGGAACATAGTGACAAACATAAATCAAACAACACAAAATACAGTAGGGTAAGAGAATTAGTAGTGGTAGTAGAGAGCAAGATAGACAATATGAGATAGGGGTGAAATAGGAAGCCAAGCGGGTCGCAATTAGTCTCGGAGACATGCAGATCCGGTGTGCGATCTCGCTATTATTATTGCCATTATTATTATTATTATTGTTGTTGTTATCATCGGATTGCTCTACTGGTTCTGCTATGGTACGATCATTGTTGCTGTTACCACTACTAACAACGAATACAGCAACTAGAGTAGTGCTGTTGTTGCCGCCACCATTGCCGCCGTTTTGTCCCGAATGAACAACAAACATAATTAATGCCACGCGCTGATGTTTGGAGACGCTTTTCTCTAGGATTACATTCGTAATATACTCTTTCTCTCTCTCTTTCTCTTTCTGGCTCTTCTATTTGGGTTTTGTGTTGTTTGCTGGTTGTATAGCTGCACAGACGGATGCACTCCGAAATGAGACATAATGGAAAAAGGGCCGACGGGATTATGGTGCTGTTCTGTACTAATTAGTCTTTGGCGCGCTAATTACGTCCTCAAAGCGCAAACAGAGAACGTATAATTAAAAAAGTAATAATAATAGTAATGTTGGAATTTTTGCTGGTAAAGAAAAAGTGGTAGATATCATTGAAGTGGTAGCGTTAAATTTCTACCTGCCTCAGGACTATGTACAGTTCGGATTTGCAAATTTAATTCGTGGAATAGATTGAATTGTGGCATATATTGTTGTATTTCTAACAATGCTTAAGTGGAATTTACTCAAAGATTTGGTGTATGTATGTGTGGTTAAGCTGCTGTCCGACTTTTAAAAAATTTACGATCGCCATTATACGAGGACGCAGTCAAGGAAATAATGGAAACAACGTTGAAATTTAGTCATGGAATTGTGTTGCTTTTCCAGAATACATTATCACTGCTACATTTTCCCATTGAATATTCATGTTAATGAATCACGGTAATTCCACTTCAAGAATCACGAAAATCGTAAGTTGAAATTAATAAGATGAAAATGAAAGTTGTACAATACGACTGGTGTAAAAAAAACAACATCCATTTTATAGTTTATTTACCGGAATTACTGTTGCCGCTAAGCTAGGTTACACTATCAAAATTCCCATCCTCTCCCTTATAATATTTTATCATCGTCCAAACATTGTTGAAATGCTCTTCCGGAGCGATATCCGGCATACAAACGTGCTAATTTAATTAAAGACAAAGATAGAGATAGATGGATGTTAACGCTTTAACACAGAATATTAATATTTGGCGATTTTCACCCGGATTTACTAAGGTGGAAAGATGGTAGAGAGAGAGAGAGAGAGATTCAACTGTACTATATTTAAATTTAAATATGACGGTAACAATTCGTGTTGTTTACATGACACAAGGGTAACGCTAGTTTAATTCAACTTTTAAGTCTTTTAATTCGTGCACTGTTACGGTAAATTTGTTACGAAATAGCCAACATATCACATAAAGAGCAAGAGTACGTTCTTGAAACCTCATCCATTTTAATTCGATTAGCCTCACTAACAAAACTATATTGGATTTAATCTATCCGTCACGAGTTTCTGCTCTTTTCTTCTTTTTCTCGTCTTCTTCCTGTTTCATATTCTCGATTACTACTACTACTACTGCATGGTCCTCTTTTTCTTCCTATTTTAGTTCGATTAGATGATGGTAGTGATGCTCTGGTTTCGCCTTGGTATACTTCGAGTCTCTGGGAAACCGGCTCTTGAAAATGTACTATAGTGATCGTTATCGTCGACAACTAGGAGTTTATACTGGATCTTTGAGTGCATAGTGTACGTGACGTGACGTTGGACCATAGAAGACGTGCACTATCGAACTAAATCAGGCCTAATTCGTGACTGGCCGTGATGACCGTGACCCAAACGAACTCTCCTCCACTGTTCTTTTTCGTTTTATCCCCTCAACAACATAGAAAGATATACAAACAAGCTATAAAAATTATGTATTTTGAAATAAATAATTTGCACCGGACATAATTCATTTGAGTTCTCATCAAACGAATATAGCAAAAGAGCAAGCACTACTAATACAATTGACTCGATAAAACATAGTCGACAGACAACTATTACCAATCTCCAACTGGTATATACTAACATGGTGCATATAATGGTAATTTTATTCTATGTGAAACGTAACTATAATAATAAAATTTCAAATGAATTGAAAATCTACTTTACGGATTCATTATTTAGTCGGAAAATTATTTGTGAAAATAATATAAAATTCACTTTACTAGCGAAAAGGATTTGATGTCATGATTTACCTCAGTTGGTAAAACGTTCCCTATCAATAAATTCAATCGTAAATCCTTCTAGCCTTGCTTGTTTAAAAGTCAATAAATTTCAGATGCATACTCAATTTTATTAGATTTTTGCACTTTCCAATACACATAAATTTATTTTTGAAAACACTAAAAATCCAATTTCTTCTTATTAACTAAAAAGTTATTATTATTATTATTATTATTAGCTAGACATAAACAACAAGATGAAAAACGAAAAAGATCTGACTGGAATACGTGCTAGCCATGCACCCAATTTATTATCGGTCTGAAACCAACGTCTGTCCTTACAAATCGTCCAATTGCAGTCAATATAATCCTAGTACTCGGTAGAAACGTATATTAGATCTCCTATTTCGAAGTTGGTCGGGTCAAACGGGCCATTCGTCAAAGCATTGTGGTTGGTCCACCAACTACTAACATAATCCGAACTTGGACGTATTTCCAACTATAACGACGACAACGACGACGACGACGACGAAAAGAAAGATCCGACCGTTTAGATTACTTTCATCATATCACCGTTTAATCATATCGGACAACTGAAGCAAAAGCGGACAAGAACAAGAAGAGATAAACCGATGATGATGATGATGATGATAATGATAATGATGATGAGAGTTTCCTTTCAGTTTGAGCTCATCTGCCATATGCCCGATTGATAGCTTTACTGGAAAAGGTGTCAATGTTGATTATTGAGTAAAAATCAACAACATTGGTCAAATGTTCGAACAACCAACAGAAAATGTAGCACAAATTGAGAAAAGTCCCAACTTTATCCGACAAAGATGTATGTTATTGATCTTTGATACAATCACCGTCAATCGAATTTTCCACTTCAACATCTCAATACAAACTTTGATAGATAGATATTTTTTCATTTTCCAACAATTTCAAGGTTGGTTACATGTAGTTATATTTATCAGTTGTTCCAACAGCTTCTTCAGAAATATGTACAGTACTTAGCCACTATTAACTCGACTATAAATCTCAGTCTCTCAGTTTGAACAATACAAACAAAACAACCAAATCCTGTTGTGTTCATCTCTCCAGCAGGGTCAGCACCACTTTTGCAGTCTCTCCATTTCATCCGTACAATTTGCATATCTGCGCATCTTTGCCTGGTTCAACGAACAAGATTTTTACCGATTTCCCTTTCACATTTGCATTTCGAAATCAAAAACAACAACAACAAGAACAACCGAGAAACGATAAGAATTAAAACCAAAAAAAATCCCCGTTATTTCTATTTTGTTCTGATGTAGTGTCTTTATTACAAAAGTTGGATTTTTTTCTTTCAGACAGGAAGTGAGGACGATTCATTGGCGAATGAGGCGTCATTCTCCAAACGATAAGTTTGTTCTAACTACCGACAGTCCGCTAACGAGCCGCTTTGTTTCGATATAAACCATTTACTCGATACTGTTCCACTTTATTTATAGTTAAGTACAATAGTAAAGAACACCCATCAAGTACAGAATATACAAGTTGAAAGAAAGATGATAATGTAAGGCTGTATTGTACCGTCCGCCCTTCGATTACGATTATTACTAGCGATTTAGACCACTTTACTGAAAGATACCTTTTTCAAGTATTGTTGAAAAAAAGCAGCACTACATCAAATTTAAGAAGGTAGGTAGAACAATTGCAATACAGTTTTAACAGTATTACCCTAAATAATAAAATAAACTCATTTGTGACGATGTCGTCGTTTTTTCTCTCTGTAGCGAAATCGATGATGTCGATGACGACGACTACTAGAACATTCCTTTTCCTCGTACAATTTCGTCAACATTCTGTTTTCACGCTCTCCATGTGCTCTTATTTCTTCTTATTTTTTTTTTTGAAACGTTCCTAGGTTTCCGTCACGCTGCTGCAATATACGAACCCTTCGGACCATAATAGGCATGAAAATGCTTAGATTGCGTGTTTTATGTGACGGAATATGCGACTGAGGGCATTTCGTCTAAAAATGTTCTCTACCAGCCAACAATTCGCTTTTCGCAAATGAAAATAGAAACATATGTCAGGTTTCTGGTTGGGACGAGACGGCTCAATTTTACCCCACATACACACAAAACGACTGAACGAGATTAATACAATAACTGTCGATGGAGTTTCTATGAGGGAAATATGTATGGTTCTTTTTTTTTCTTTCTAGAGAAGCGGGGGAATGAAAAAGTGCAGAACACGCGATTTCTTTCAGTCTTCTCTTCTTCTCAACCAACAGTATAATCAATTGAACTGAGGCTGTTTTCCTTTCGATAAAATATTGAAAAAGTTTTTCGAAACTAATAATAGAAAGTCAACGAGTAATCAGATTATTAGATAATAATTCTAAAGTCAAAGAACAATTTCGACAAAATTATGTTTTATTAAAATAGATGGCGGTCGGGGGTGTCTATGTGTATACAAATATTTCCTCAGT
Source organism: Mylabris variabilis (assembly GCA_037464815.1). Classification (NCBI taxonomy): domain Eukaryota; kingdom Metazoa; phylum Arthropoda; class Insecta; order Coleoptera; family Meloidae; genus Mylabris; species Mylabris variabilis. Next base: position 14,235 of record JAZBGW010000441.1, on the reverse strand, counting down.
TCATCCTAGTAAATGACGAGATAACGAAGCCTGAGGTATTAAAGCTGTTTCCATTCCGTCTATCGTTCTCTCTGTTGTATTTGTGTAAGTATATTTCTCGTCCATAACAATTTTGGCTAGTTAACAATTCAAGCCGCCACCGGGTCCGTAATGGTTTCCAAATATTCACTAAATTAACGCACTAAACAACGACCGAATTTATTTACCTTTAGCAAACACCAATTTCCATTTTCACTACAACATTTTCCAATCGTTTCGATTAAGATCTATGATTTCGCTCCTAATTGTGTACTTTTTTCTGCCTGCAATATCCTATCATCATTGTATCATATTTCACTACGTCTATTTGTAAATGGATAATTTACTTTTGTGTTACCAGTTAATAAAATCATCATTAATCAATGCAGTTTAATAATTACGTTATATTCTAAATTAACTTGTTGTTGTTGATTCTATTTTTAGACTTGCAAACAATATAAGCATTGATTTTTAATTGAGAGAGAAACAGGAAAAAGAAACATAAAATACACATTATTTCAGGGTAGTTGGCAAAAAAAAAATGTTAACCATTAGTCGACTAATTCGTTATCTTATTTAATCTTGTTACGTTGATTCGAACTGGTTTGTACTTACTTTAGTAATGACCATCGGGAGGTGGCCGATGCTTAGAGAGAGACGTGACTGTGATCGAGCAGATTGGCGAATTTACAAGAATTAGAGGAAACGAGGGCGTTTGGCCACGTAACGCAGCATATCCCCCATGGGACAATAGCCAAGGAAATTATCTCACGCTTATATTAGTTAGTGAAAATCAAAAAAAAAATGTGTATAAATACGATTACAAATCAATCAAACATCATCAATTACACCGTAATTATTTGCTCTTATTTTTAATTTAAATTAATTATCCGTCAAAACATAATTAATTCAAGACCAACAAATCACTAAAAACAAATAAACGAGAGAGACAGAGAGATTAGACCAATTAGTCAGAATCAGATAAACAAATTATTGCCTAATTTAAATGTCGTGATTATCGATTCTTGCTACTAGAAAATGTTTCAATTTAGCTGGAATCTAATTTTAATTTTCAAAATTCTTAAATTCCACCCTTTAGACTTGTATAGGTAAGAAGCTTTCTATTTCATACAGCATCTATTTAGTGAAACTACAAATTATGAAGCGAATTTTTAGCAAAACTAAAGTCGTTGACAAATTACGAAAACCAGTGATATGTAAGAGCTTTTTGTTGCGTTATAGGTTTAGTTGACCAAGTTGGTGCGTGTTTATTTATTAATTTCATGATTTAATTCCTTCCCAGCCATTTTCCTTCTGGTTGACAAAAATTAAGGGACGACGAAGCGACGCAAAAATAACGGCGACATTAATGGAGAACGCCCAACATTCACCAAACAGTAGGTGGTTAATTGCTGACTAAAATAAATTAATTATAATGAAATTGGTTCGAAACGATGGTATTACTCACTCTATCTGTCAAGATATACAATCACGACAATTTACTGTTTTCGCCCAGAAAACCATTGTCCTTTCTCTATTTAGTAAACCGTAGTGGACCACGAAACCGTCCAGCACACCCGACCCAATTACGGACGACTGCTCTGAAATTGTGTTGTAAAACAGAAATTGTATCCGGGATTTTCGGGATGGAGAGATCTTACCGAAGAAAGTTTTGCCGGTGATGTAGAAAAGTTACAAATATTTTACAAAAAAAAAAACAAGCACAAGGGAATAGGAGAAGAAATAAAAGAATTCCAACTTAATAGAATTCATTCGTATCAAAATTTAAAACAAACTTTCCTATTATTTTATAGTTCAACATAAAAAATTCGCCTCAATTATTCATGTTGGCATATTGTACAAAATGAAATGCAAATTCCCAATTCTTATAATTGAAAGTCTCCATCTATCTTGCTCTAGTTGGCTTTAATTTTTTTTTCTATTTCTTTTTACATTAACATAAAACAGTAGCTCAATTTTGTAAATTTAGTGATTGTGCGATGATGTTATATCGTTATCATCATTTATCTTTTTTTTACAACAAACAGACCAATTTACTATCAGTTTTAATTAGATTTCAATTTCATAAGTGACAGTAATTTCGAGTTTTTTTCACTGGTGACACTGCGGTTGCACATTGTCATATAGTAGTGTAAATGGACCCTTGTCAAAGTTGGAGACGTTGTCGAAATTGGCTCTTATGATGTGGTAAATCACACATGGTACAAAATAAGGCAATGGCAGCAACTTGTTGACGATAAAACACCCCACCACACCGTTCCCCCTTTATGTTTGATTGAAAGAAACATGCCCACATTTTCAACACAATATAGGTACATATCTACGTGTATGAGAGAAGATGGAAAGAAAATAGCTCTGAAATAAGGGCTGGTTTTCTTCAGTTGTAATGCGTTTGACTGGAGGCCATATGAAATTGCGTTTCAGTCAGTAACTTTATGATACACCACATTTTTATGGAAAATACACATTGTTGGAGAAAGTTCGATTTCGATTCAATCATATTTTAAATAACCAAAGATTTGGAATTGATGCAACTGAAAGTTTAGAGCTTTTAATAGGATACAAGACATATCCATATCCTAACTATAATCTAATTAAAATATGAATTTATAATAATTGAATCGTTTAGTGTATAGAATCGACATGGTTGTAGTTATTGACTGTTAGTAGTCGTTAGACAGCTTGGAAATTTAATGTTGTGCTAAATGACGTGTTAGGAACCGATATTGAGTACGTCCGGGACCAGTCAAGCATCTCATCAATATTACAGACGGTTATATGATGCAATTATAGTCTGTCGGTAATGTGCAATCATGATGCATGCCTTCATCAAGTCTCCACACACACACACACACACATAGTCGCCCTCACCCATCATACATGATCCAGGATGTTAAGTTCGTGGACATGAATTGAATTTGCAATAATTCAAATTACCAACAACATAGGTAGGATGAGTGAGAGAATAGAAAATTTCACTTTGTACCAAATACATTTACATATTATTGTTGATCTATTTAAAATTGATAGAGATTAGATTATAAAATGAATAGTTTCAACAATTTCGTAATAATTCGCTTGAAAGACCACAAAATCGGATTAGAATGTTCCAACTACTTTACCAAGTACAGAAATAGAGAAGGAGAGAGAGAGTGTAGAAAGGCAAAACGGGTGATTCATTTACTATCCCGGAAAACAGTGCAATTAAAATGAGGAAATTACACGATAGTTTAGTTTAGAGCTGAAGAAAGGACTCTAAGACAATAAGAAATTAATTAAAATTCTTTTTTTCTCAATCACGTAAACGTACCACAAGTATTCCTCTAATAAGTGATCTTTATGTATTTGATTAGACTGATTCTACTTCCATTTAAAATCGTTCAATTTATTCGAAAGGACGACATTTCGTGAAATAGCTCCAGTTTGCATTTACAGTGGTCCGCCCAATTTCATCCCAGATCAGATGCATCCATGATTGCTTCAAATCTTCGTTACAATGATGGCACAGTGTGCTAGTACTGATGCAATTCAACCATATGAGGTTGGCAATGTCGGCACCAACTAGAGAAAAAAGTATTCCTAACTGACT
>JAZBGW010000440.1:14575-25840 GCA_037464815.1 Mylabris variabilis | reverse complement strand
AGCGTCTACTGAAAATTAAATTTCTAGACAGATTTTCAAAATATTTACTATTATAATGGTATGGTCGTAACGTAGATAAAATTTCCGATATTTTCATACCAATCAAGAAGCAAATTAATTAATTTTAATGCCTGTAAATAAATTTTTCCTGAAACTCGCTCAATTTTTCGAAATTCGATTTTCCGCGAATGTCAAGTTCTAGACAATTATATTAGCTTTCTAAATCCGAGAGTATGATTTTCTATTTTAAAAATTATGCATGGAATCGTGTTTGAAAAATTTTTAAATTTTCTTCAGTTATCGAAAACTAACAAACATATCAGGAAAATTCTTACATATGTGGAAAGCTCTTTCTATTTTCTATCTAAATCAATTGAAAAATATTGAAAATCGATAATATTGTCCAAGTTTTAACCAATTATGAAGGAAAATCTACGAAAAAAAGAAAGGTCCAAGTTTTTTATCTGCCATTCAGAATTTGATCACACTTTTCCAAAATCAAAAGCTTTGGAGGAAGCACCATGAAATGCTCTATCCAACGCACATCAATTTTTGACAATATCTTGAAAAACAACCGAGTAATCGCTGTTTGAAAATTTACTGTTTTCGCACGCTGAATCGACTTATTATTGCCGGAATACCCTTAAATAATATACATAGTTTACTTTATGCAAGACAAAACTTAAATATGTTTTTAATTACCTGGTTTTTACCTAAATTTACAATTTCATTGCCTCAAATCCGTTTCTATAGAACCTTTTTGGTTCCTTTTTTTTAAGTTTTTAGTACCTGAAAATCCTATATCTAGTAATTAATTATCAATTAAACCATATAGCCAATCAGGTGCTCGGTATAGTGATAAAGAGAGAGAAGGAATAAGTCTTGACGGTGGAACATGGGAAGCGGACAGTTAGCAGGCTAGCGCGATAGCCGTTCAAACTAAGAGAGCACCTAATTGGTTATTTAGTTTAATTAATTACTAACTACCTGTGCGTCAGATAACAAAATGATATAGGATTTTTCATCTTTGAGTTTCATCCCCTATCTGCCCCTTAGCCGGAAATGCGCGACTTACGGGACAGCCTGTAGTTTAAATATAAGGATCGGTGCGGGCCTGCCGCTAGCTCAGTTGGTAGAGCCTTGGAGTACAAATCCAAAGGTCGTAGATTTGTATCCCACACGGAGGTCCAAACTTTTCTTAGTTCTTATTAATTCTTCTTAAATAATCATTAATAATTCTTATATGATTAGTAAATGATTACGAATTATCGTTGATGTTTAGGGTAATTGGACGGCCTTGATGTGGGCAACTTATAAAGGTCATACTGATGTTGTGTTATTATTATTGGAGCGTGGTGCTGAAGTTAATGTTCATGGTAATTATCATATATCATCATTATTATGGGCAGCTGGTCGTGGTTATACACGTATTGTTGAAGCATTAATAGCACATGGTGCTAAAGTTAATGTCGGTGATAAATATGGTACAACAGCATTAGTATGGGCATCCCGGAAAGGTTATACTGAAATTGTTGAATTATTATTGAAAGCTGGTGCTAATGTTGATACAGCTGGTATGTACTCATGGACAGCATTATTAGTAGCAACACAAGGCAATCATGTTGATGTTGTTAATTTATTACTTGAACATAAACCGAATGTTAATGCATTAGATAAAGATGGTTGTAGTGCATTAACTATAGCATGTAAAGAGGGCAATAATGAGATTGTTACTGCATTAATGGCAGCTGGTGCTTATATTAATATACAAGATCGTTATGGTGATACAAATCTTATACATGCAGTTAAAGGCAATCATCGTAGTGTTGTTGAATCTTTATTAAAAAAATATGCTGATGTTGATGTTGCTGGTAAAGATCAAAAAACAGCAATCTATATAGCTGTTGAGAAAGGCAATATAGCTATTGTTAAATTATTATTGAATGCTAATCCAGATCTAGAGATTGCAACAAAAGATGGTGATACACCATTATTGAAAGCGGTACGTTCCAGGAACGCTGAAATTGTTCAATTATTATTAGATAAAAAAGCAAAAGTATCTGCAACTGATAAGAAAGGCGATACAGCCTTACATATAGCAATGCGTGCCAGATCTAAAGGTATTGTTGAAATTTTATTACGCAATCCGAAACACAGTCAATTATTATATCGTCCGAATCGTGCTGGTGAAACACCATATAATATTGATATTAGCCATCAGAAGACAATTTTAGGACAAATTTTCGGTGCAAGTAATCAATTTTTATTTTTATATTTATTTAAATTTAAATCGAATAAATTTTAGGGCGTTTAAATACAAATGAAGACAATGAGAATATGTTAGGTTATGATTTATATAGTAGTGCTTTGGCTGATATATTAAGTGAACCATCATTATCAATGCCGATAACAGTTGGTCTATATGCAAAATGGGGTAGTGGTAAATCGTTTTTATTAAATAAATTACGTGATGAAATGAAGAATTTTGCACGCGAATGGGTAGATCCAACATTTCAATTTACTATACTATTATTTTTAATTATTTTACATATATCAATAATAATTGGTATTATAGTTGGTTTAATTACACAAAATTGGTTTATAACAATACTAGTCACAATATCTGTATTGATATTAATTTATTTATTCTTCGGTTTTATATGGTTTATTAATAAATATTATACATGGGATTGGCCATATAATTTTAATGTGAAATTATCAAGGAAATTGAACAATATTAAATTGATTTTACAAGTTTTATTCTGTCATCCACCTGGTGCTATACCATATGATGGAATCTCAGCACACCCCATTAGGTAAAGTTATTTTTTTTAAATTCTTATGAAACTCTTATTAGTTAGCGAGCGATTTGAAAAATATTTCAAGGATTTATAGGAATGTGTCTAGAGATAATTTTCGTAAAATTAGAACGTCGTAGCTCATTTGGAAGTTGGTCAAAAAACGCTCACCTTGGACACGATGGCGATTTTCAAAAACGAGTTTAACACGCAAAACGACTAAGAATGACCCCCCGGACATTGATTTTTTTCGTTTTTTTCCGTTGCATTTTAGAAAAAAATTAGAAACATTCCTACTTATTCCAGAATAAAATGGAGGAAAAAGAAAAAAATCAATGTTGGGAAGGTCTCCCAATTATTCAAAGTCGTTTCGCGTCTTTAGTTCGTTAGAAACGACCGTCTTCTGACCAACTTCCAAATGAGCTACGAAGTTCTACTTTTGCTTAAATGATCTCCAGCGACTATTCTATAGATTGTTTTTTTTTCTAAAGTGGTCAGTACTTATGAAATTCCTATTAGTTAACGAGCGATTTGAAGACTATTTCAAGGCTTTGTAGGAGGGCGTCTAGAGATCATTTTAGAACAATTAGAACTTCGTAGCTAATTTGGAAGTTGCCCAAGAAACGCCCGTTTTGGAGAGGGTCGCGATTTTTAAAAAACAGTTAAACACGGAAAATGACTAAGAATGACTCGTTTTCTAAATTGCATTCCAAAAAAAATAGAACGTTCCTACCTGTTCCAAAACAAAATGGAGAAAACCGGAAAGAATTAATGTTGGGAGTGTCTCCTAATCATTCTGTCGTTTCGGGTGTTTAGTTCGTTTTTGAAATTTGCGACATCGTTCGAAACGAGCATTTTCTAACTTAATTAAAATTAAGCTACGAGGTTATACTTTTGCTAAAACGATCTCCAGCGATTTGAAAAATATTTCAACCATTTAGAGGAGGATGTCTAGAGTCTAGAGATCATTTTGGCAAAATTAGAAGCTCGTAGTTTATTTGAAAGTTGGTCAAAAAACACTCGTTTTGGATAAGGTCACAATTATGAGAAACGAGAAACGAGCTAATACGCAACCACTAAGAATGACTCGTAGACCCTCCATTAGATAGATAGCCTTTCAATTTTTCATGAGTATTATTTTATTTTATCAAAAAATTAAAGAGTTACAGCAAGATTATTGCTATTGACCATATTTACGTGAAAAGCCCTGTATCAGATGTACCAGGATAATTTACCTAGCAGTAAGCTGTGACTGTGGAGTCGTAGCTTTGTTCATACCTTATTAGATTTGACTATTTTTTAATGTAATATTCAAGTGTCCGAACAAAGCTACGACACTAACAAGTAACGAAAATCAGGGCTAACTGCGAGGTAAATTACTGTGCTACATCCGATATACCGCCCTATTGGTCTAAAAGTGGACAATTCGTATGAAATTTTCTATTATTTAGCGAGCGATTTGAAGAATATTTCAAGGATTTATAATTAGACCCTCGTAGCTCATTTGGAAGTGGGTCAAAAACGCTCGTCGCGATTTTCAAAAACGAACAAAGCACGCAAAACGATTTAGAATGACTTGAGGATCCCCAACATTGTTTTTTTTTCGTTTTTCTCCATTTTATTTTGGAACAGGTGAAAATATTTCGTATTTTCTCTAGAAAGCAATTTAGAAAAACGAAAGAGTCACTGTTAGGAAGGAAGTTTTACGAGTCATTCTTAGTCGTTTTGCGTGCTTTGTTCGTTTTTTGGCCAACTCCTAAATAAGCTACGAAGTTCTAATTTTGCTAAGATGATCTCTGGGGACTACCCTAAAAATCTTTGAAATATTTTTCGAATCTCTCGCCGGCTAATAGGAGTCTCATTAGAATTAATCAGTTAAAAAAAACAGCCTGTATTTCAAATAATTTAAATTTTTGTAGGTTTTATTTCACCGATCATGCTAGAGTTAGTAGTACAACAGGTGGTGAAAATTCTATCGTACAAATGATTGGTTCGTTATATGATGCTATCGAGAATGATTATGGTGCTTTAGCTACACGATTATATCGTGCATTAAAACCTAAACCCGGTATTGTAGAGTCTTTATTATTATTTTTATGGTTAATTTGTGTGTTTTTTGTAGTGAAATCGTCGTCTACATGGCGTTGGAGGAAAGTCTGTTGTCTCCCCTATGTTCTAGTCTTTGAATTTATTTTTATTTGTTTCCTAATCGGTGTTAGTACTTTGACTGTTTATCTATTACATACACAATCTGTGAAAAATATCGAAACAGATCCGTAAGTTGGATTTATTTAATTAAAATTCCGATAATTATTAAATTTTTTTTAGGACATACGAGATGATATTGTTTACATTACAAATAATTCTAATATCTGATGGTTTATTGTTAGGTATAACAGCAGTTGCAAATTTTTATACATGGAGTCGTTTAATTGTATCATTATTATTTTCACAAAGACGCCATTTACAACGCAGTATAGCCAAATTGGAAACATTAAAAACTGAAGGTTTCTTACAAACATTACGTCAAGAAGTCAATTTAATGATTGATATGGTAAAATGTTTAGATCGTTTAAGTTCACAACAAACACGTCTTGTTATTATTGTCGATGGTTTAGATAGTTGTGAACAAGATAAAGTATTATTAATATTAGATACTGTACATATGTTATTTTCGGATGCAAATAGTCCATTTATTGTTATCTTAGCTATTGATCCGCATGTTATTGCAAAAGCTGTTGAAATGAATACAAAACGTTTATTTAATGAGAATAATATTGGTGGACATAGTTATTTAAATAATATGGTACATTTACCATTTTATTTACAAAATTCTGGATTGCGTAAAGTTAAAGTTGCTCAACAAACGGCACAAACACACCGTAAAAATACAAATAATTGGGGCGAAACCGAGGAGAATCTAAATAATTTCCTAGCAAGATCTGTAAGTTTTTATCTTTTACTATACAGGGTGATTCTATTAAAAGTATAGCAAGTTCTAGTTGATGAAATTAGGTTGTCACCTGAACTTTCTCTAGAAGATATTTTCATTGTTCTATCAACCCTTTTATATAGGATAGTGTGCCCTAATTTCTTATTTTAAATGGAACCGTAACGTTAAAACTTTTTCAGATACTTTAACTTTCAGTGTAATTTTAAATTTTGCAGTATTTGATTAAAAAAATTCATATTTTTAAAGCTATAGCATCTGAAATGTTAAGATTTTGAATTTAAGTAGTAAAAATAATGTGCTTTTTATCAATTTATACAGCATTAAATTATCTTTCGGCGTTTATCTGAAATAATTTTTATTCAGGCAATTTTCAAACTATAATATCTTGCTTATTTTAAATGGAACACCACATTTTTCTTCATATGATTAGATACAGAATGTACCACGGTATTTATTCTCGCAGTTGGCTGTGATTTTGGTTACGTAGTGTCGTAGTTTGGTTCGGCCATTTGGAAAATACATTAACAAATGTCAAGTATGAATCAAGTTACCTTACAATGTTACCAAAGGCATAACCAACTGCGAGAATAGATACTGTGGTACACTCGGTACATTATGGCATTCCGATTAAATAGTACCTTTAATCAATAATGATAATATTAATCGAAAGTATATTTTCTAATGAAATTGCTTCAGTTTTCAATTAGGAAATTAACGTAATAATTAATTTGTCAACTTTTAAAATCTAATCAGCCAACTATGATGTGCTGTAATTTTATACAAATTTCCAAGATAGTCAATTGTTTGTTTGATAACTTTTCAGTTATTGAAAACTTTCAATTTCGCCTAATTTTTCCCCCCTGAAAAAAAATGTAAAACATAGAAGGCTTAGCAAAACAATTTTCAATTTAATTGTCACAATTAACATGGAAATAATTAATTACTTTTAAACTACCTTAATGAAGACAAATGGATGAAATTGATAATTAAATTAATCAATATTTGCTGAATTTATTTTTTATCCATGTAAAATGTCTTAAAATTGTAGAAAAAAACATGTAGAATATTCAGTATTAACCTCAATTATTACAATTAATGTCATTTTGCCAAGCCTTCTTTGCATTACATTAGTGTTAAATTAATTTGGCATAGGCGACTAGACGTACTAAATTTTCTTTCAAGATTGAACCAAATTAAAAATTTTGAATAACTGATGAATTATCAAAGATAAATATAGGGAATGTTAATACATTTTGATGTAGATTTTTTTCTCTATCCAACCATATAAAGAAAAATATGGTATTCCATTCAAAATAAGTAACATATTTCAGTTTGAAAATTGTCTGAAAGAAAAATTTATTTCAGCTAAACACTGAAAGATAATTAAATGTTGTAAGCATTAATGGAAAGTACAATGCTTGTGCTATTAGAATACCAAATTTTAGCCTTTCAACTGCAATAGTTTCTTAGTTTCGAATTTTTTAATCGAAGACTGCAAAATTTAAAATTATACTAAAAGTTAAAATATCTGTAAAACTCTCAGCGCTAGACCATAGGTCATATTACCAAAGTCCCCTTCGATTTTATCAAAGAATTCGGAAATGCAATAAAAAATGCACTGTTCCAATAAAAATAATTCAAGTGGGGTGGCTAAAACAATGAAAATATTTTTTGAAGAAAGTTCATATGACATAACGGCTATACAGGCTGTTTTTTTAAAAAAAGTGATCTATTCTTATGCAACCTGGAGACCCTTTTAGCAAATTTAGAACCTCGCAGCTTATTTAGAAGTTGGTCAAAAAACGATCGTTTTGGACAATGTCTCAATTTTCAAAAACTACAAAACTAGCAAAGCACGCAAAACGACTAAGAATGACTCATAGACCCTTCCAATAGTGATTTTTTTAGTTTTTCTCCATTACATCCTAAAGAAAATGAAAAATATTTTCCCTGTTCAAGAATAAAATAGTGTAAAACGAGTCATCCTTAGTCGTTTTTCGTGCTTTGCTCGTTTTTGTAAATTGTGACATTAGCAGAAACGAGCGTTTTTAACCAATTTTCGAATGAGCTACGAGGTTCTAATTTTGCTAAAATGATCTCTAAGCCCCTTCTATAAATCGTTGAAATATTTTTCAAGTTGCTCGCTAACTAATAACGAGTTTCATACGAATTGACCCGGTTTAAAAAACATCCTGTATATCGAATTTCTTCAACTTCCATCAATTAGAACTTCTCAAACTTTTAATAGGCTATCCTCTTGAATCATCCTGTATACAATTGAATTGATTTAATTTATTTTTTTTCAGTCATCGTGCCGACGCTTATCTAGCGAGAGTGCAGTAATGTCTAGTACAGAAAAATTAAAACCACCATGTCGTAAAAATTCCCGTAAATTGAAAATTTCCGAAAGTATAGCCAGTTCAATTGGTTCAAATTTGAATAAAATTGGTGGTGCACAAGATTTAACAAAAATGCTGTTAACTGATGATTATTTCAGTGATGTTAATCCACGTTCTATGCGACGTTTAATGAATGTTGTTTATATAACTGGTCGTTTATTGAAAGCATTCCAAATTGATTTCAATTGGTATCGTTTAGCATCATGGATTAATATAACTGAACAATGGCCATTCCGTACGTCGTGGATTATCTATCATTATGAAATTTATGAAGATACACTCGATGATAATACATCGTTAAAATCAATATTTGACAAGTATATAATTAAGATTTTTTATAGGGGCGATTTCACCAACGTTTGTTAAATATTAACGAACAAATAAGTCATATAGTCGTCGCCAAATAACTTCGATCTCCGGTCACCATTAAGAAACGTATAAACTAAGACTAATAATACTAAATTTGACTAATGTAGTATTGTTCTGTTTTGCTTTTTACGCTCAAAATATTCAACAATTTAATTACAAAGAGTTTTCTAGGCATTTGCCAGATAATAGTAAAAAACCGTAGCTCAAAATCAAGTAAAAATTTCAATACTTTGGCAAATATAAATCAAATCTACCCCCGTGTTCATTTTTACAACTATGCAGAGAGTGACAAGACAATATTTACCTATCTTTGTTCTGTGCAGCGTCTTAAAAAAGGATTACCGCTTAACATGTAGGGAGCCATAAATCGTTATCTCAAGACAATAGTTTTTGTTGGCATCTTTGTCTAACTGCTTAAATTTATAATGTGGGATTTCTTTTAAATGACAATTATTAGTTCATTAGTTAGTCTTCGAAGATCAAAGTTAATTGGCAACGACTATAGCAACGATTGTTTCTAACTGTTCATTAAAGTTAACTGAAGTTGGTGAAATCGGACTGTAATCAAATAAATAAATATTTATAATTTTTACAGAATTCGTCCACAAATACCGACAGTTAAAGATACTGAACCGTTATTAGAACTTGATCGTGATGAAAAGAAATTCGATATTTTCTTAACATTCCATCGTTCCAGTCTTTTAGTTAGTGATTTAAAAATCTTCTTACCATTCACAATTAATCTTGATCCATATTTAAAAAAAGTAATAAAAGGTATATATAGTTGATTATTTTAAATTCAATCGATAAATGTTATTGTTGAAATAAATTTTAGAAGAGACTCAAAATTTAGATGATGATGGTTTATTTACAAGGAATTTATCAGCAACACCTACAGTTTCATGGACTAGTAATTCTAATGATTGGAATGCAACACTACCACGACTATTAATCAATCGTCGAAATCGTGGTATTGTACCAAAACCCATCAATCAACAATATGTATATCAAACAAATTCAACAAATAGTTCATGGGCGCCGTATTGGAATGAAAATTTAACGAATTTACCACCGATTCCTGTACCAGCACCAGCTATTATTGTAAATTACTGTAAATATTTCGATATTTTTTATAAAATTTAGTCAATTTTTAGCCGGAAGTTGCCGATATGAAATTATCAACATTAAATGTGGATGGTGTTTGTAAATTATTGAATAAAATTGAAGATATTAACAAGAATATGTTGCCGGAATATATGAGATTAATTAAAGAGAATAATATAAATGGTCGTGTTTTATTATATTGTGATTTAGATGATTTGAAGAAATTATTAAAGATGACATTTGGTGATTGGGAAATGTTTAAAGTTGTATTGTTACAAATGCGCGAACATGAATTTACAACAATTGATGAAACTGGAAAATTACCGATTAAACCAGAACGTCGTAGTAGTCTTGTTAAGAATCCAAGTCTGACTGATAAAGATAAGAATCAAGAAGGAAATCAACGTAAACAGACACTAATCGAGAAACAGGTAATTTTCAAATATTTAATTCGATTTTGTTTTTAATTAAACAATTTCTTTGTTTTGCTGCTCGTTAGTATCAGGTAATCTATAATAGTTTACCATTCTTACCGAGTGTACCACAGTATTTCCTCTCGCAGTTGGCTGTGCTTTTACTAACGTATTATCGTAACTTGGTTCACAATTGACATTTGCTTATGTTTATTTCTCAAGTGGTTGAACTAAACTATGATACTAGGTAACCGAAAGCACAGCCAACTGGTATAGTAGTCGTATTGACCAAATTGAAGATTTTGAATTGCGCGCCCATCAAAAAAGTGGGTTGGTGAACCTGTGTCACCAGATTGCTATGCAATGTTTACAAACATTTCTAACCTCAAAAATTTTGAATTTTGTGGTTAAGTGATTATTCTTGTTCGTGATACTTGTTTTAAATTTAGTTCTTTTGTGTTAATTAACTGAACAGTGTTTCTTTCTTGTTATTATTTTGTTTATCTTGATTGTTTGAGATTAAAAGACAATTTTCTTTTGAAAACATGAGTCTGTGTAAAAATGATGTTAACAACAATTATTCGTCGGTATTCTTAAGTGCTGCAGTAGATAAACAAGAACGTTTAGTTTGCTGTAACAAAAATAATGGGGGTCTATTTTTCGCCGCGTAATGACGGATATCGTCTTTAGTAACTTTTCTGTCATTTAGTATTTTTAATTTGGTCAATAGAACTACTATACACCCTGTAAATCGTGTATTTGATGTTTTTTTCTCTTATAGGTAACATTGGAGGAGCAGATGATTTGTGGTGCTTTGCAAACATTAAACGAGGAAGCCTGCGAGGATGTAATTGAAGAAACTGAAGAAACAACAATTACTATAGAAAATGAAATACCACAAACTTCAATTATACCACCTAGTCCTGAAATGAGTCAAGGTGAATCTAATAAAATTGGATTAACAAGGAAATTATCGTATCATGAACGGATTGATAACGAACAAACACGATATCTAATTAATAATAATAACAAATGAAGAATTTATAATCTTTTATAAATATGTACAGTTTGTTTTTTGCTCGAGAGAATCTCATTTAGTATTAGCATGCAGCTATTGAATTCACACACAAAATTGCATGCGCTTCCACATGAAAACAATAAACCTTATAGTATTGTAAAATTGTGTTGATTTAATAAATTTATTTATAGATTATATTGTTTATTTATTT
>JAZBGW010000439.1:10459-24187 GCA_037464815.1 Mylabris variabilis | reverse complement strand
AACATTTCCTATTCGAATATAATAGAATTGTTCGAATTAACGTCGATTCATAAATGAATTAATTACAGCATTCGCTAATAATGAAACTATAAAAATTCTACTATAAATTGGTGGTAATTGTCCGGAATTACCCGGATTGAATGGTGCAGTAAAAACGACGGCGCACGTGTTTAGTTCACGCCCGACGCCATTGGACGCCCTCCACGATTGGTCGTTGCATACTTATCACATCTGATTATACATCGAGTTGTTATCGTATTCATTTATTGATAGTAATGCGCAATCACGGATCTTCAATTCGGATTTCTTCAGCGCAAATATAACAGATTTTCAGTGGCTATGTAAATAATTCAATTTTTTTTTTTTTAAACAACAGCATATTAACGAATAATCATCATTAGCATCATCATTATTCATATACCAATTGACTCAATTATTGTTTAAGAACCAGGAACTAGTTAATAACAGAATTGCGTTGTTTCTCAGAATTTGTTCAATAGTAAAATGTTAAACAAAGATATACATTTTATATTACAAATTACAAACGATTGACGTAAGATTATCGTATCGATTCTTTTAATAAACGAAATTAATTTATTGCCCCTATTAACTGTAAAATAAACAAATTTGTTTTTTTCTCTTTAACGAAAATAATTTTTATCGTACTCTTCCTATTAATAAATAATTTTTATATGTTTATAGCATCTACGATTATAATTTTAAATTAAATCACGCTTCTGTTGATAAACAAAGCAGCAATATTGTTTTTCTTCTATTAATTTGAGAGATTTCAACGGTCGATCGAGGTGCAAAATTTTCGTTAAGAACAACAAGTTCATTCATCTTTTAATTAGAATAAATCGTGTGAATAATATAAATTGCTAAATTAAGGTCTTAACGCTTGATTAAATAGTGAAATTCTACAACTTGTTGCTTAACAATTGATTAAACATGTTAGATTTTTGTTCGACTAAGTACTAGAAAAATTAAAAGCTTTTTCCATGTAAATTACGTTGAAAAATTAGAAAAACTACCTACAAATAAAAACAGCTAATAAATTTGTTATTTTTAACTGTAAAATATCTTAAATCATCCGCTATTAGAACGGATTTAATTTAAACTGATTTATATTAAAAGAAGTAGATTTGAGTGAAAATACAGGAAGAAAACAGCCGTAATTTGAGTGACTTTCAATGTTGACATTTTCTCTATTTCATTGTTGTTTTTTCTTTTAATTTTTATTACAAAATGAACGAGTTCCATTGACCGTTTTCACAGGAGTTTAAAACCATTGTTACAGTGGTTGGATTTTCGTATTGTTTTCACTTTTAATTGAATTCCCACATATATAACGCTAAACTATTGACATTGAACTAATTCTGTTAAAATTACATCAATCATTTAATTATTATAAGGCATTTAAATATAAAAAAACGAAGGTGTTGGGGGCGACGCGTGCGGTTAAACTGTATAGATTAACCGCGACCGTGAAGAAATGGAAACTATTGTTGATTCAATGAATAAAGAATTGTAAATTACATGGTTAATTATCTAGAGCATGAATATTAAATAATTCGTTTGAAACACTTTTTCCACAATTTTTTCTATTCTTATTGATGGTATTTGCATAGAGGAGTTGTGTATGGTTGCGCAAAAGATCGTCCCCAAAATGTACGACAATTTGTAATTATAATTATAAGTAGAAATTAATTAATAGAATAAAAAAATAACACGAACATCTAAAACGGCAGACAATTGAGAAACCTCGTTGTCCTCTTTAGATATTCATTTATACATTTTTTTTTCAAACTATTCTTACCAACATTTTATTTTATTATTGTTATTATTTCTTTCACAATGTCCCCTGCTGTCATGTGATTACACTGAAACTCGGCAATTTTCTTCAATTTATCATTAGTAATTTAAATTTAAAATATTATTGTTCTGTTGTTGTTGTTGCAACAATTAAAACTGATAAATAAAATGGATTGTTATTAGATAGATTGGTATAATAGTAATTTTATTACGCTTTTATATAAATCGATTTTCCTTGTATGCCGGTGTTTATAAATTATTTTATGTGGCACCCATTTATTTATTGAAGCACACAATCGGGGATCCTTCACCGTAAATTACTCATCTTACCACACGATTAATTCAAATCATCTAATCGTACAATTTTCCAACACGACTAGAAATTTTGATGTAATCACACCGGATCTGGGGTGAATTCTGCTTTCTTTCGAAGAATTTCAGGTTTATGTTCAGATACAACATGGATTTCTTTTAAATGTATAGTGGATGTAAAGCAAAAAAGAGGCAAAAAACGGATGGATATTACAAAAATGAATTTCGCTTCAGAGACCCCCGATGTTGTTAAATATGTTGATGAACTTAATGTGCAATAATCCTGTGATACACGTTTATGGACGTTGTTACTAACGCTATAATGTGCACGCGTATGGCCGTAAACGAGCATTTAGTCAAACTTATGCGATTTCAGATTACATATACATAGTATGAGAATACAATCTTTAAGCTGTCCTGATGAAATATAATATTGGAAAATTATACAATTAAAGTATAAAGATTCCTATTATAATCTTTATTATTAATTGATCTGTTTGTTGGTTCTTAACAACATACAACCACTAATATATTTGGCAGTTTTTTCCTCCATAAATAAACATAATAGTCTACTGGATGTATATTTAATCCGTTTTTATTCAAAACAAAAAAATAATCCACATCATCATCAGGCAATTTTTAAGTATTTTTATTATAGCAACTGATTATTATTTTGCTACCAAAGTTACTCGAACAAATATTTAGATTAATAGCCAATTCTACACTTACAATGTACAGCCGAGTGTCCGGAATATGTGACGACTCCCGAGCGAGAAATACCCCTCCTTTTAGTGGTGTAAACCAAGCTTTCTTAAAGGCGAGGTGTGGTGATGGGAACGGATAAGGGTAAAATATTTTTTTCCTTTAAAATTGCTAATAATAAAAGCAATTACCTGTTCTGTATAGTCGACTCACAACTTTAAGAGAATGGAATGGCAACAATTTCTATTGATTTTAGCACCTGTAACTCAATTACGGGACTGGCCATTTTACACCAGATGTCGACTATAAACAGCCCTGAAGAAAAAGGTCAACTATCTGTTTTGATTAACAGAATTGTAAAGTTGTGGCTACTTGCGAAATTCAATTAGTTTATTACTCTCTTAAAGTTGTGAGTTGACTATAAATATACAAGATAACAAATATTCCTAGTCCCATCTAGGATTTTTGTTTGGATATTTTTCCTTCCAAATTCTGACCTGTTAGACATCTGCCTTATTGCAAGAACCTCCCTCTTTAGTCTGACTTACACAGCCTCATATTAATCGTCACATATTTAGTGCACTCGGCTGTACAAATAGTTGTCCTAGGTACCTATACAAAATAAAGCCGATTTTCTACGAAAACGTCTTTAAATGTCTGCCGATATTTATGAATATTCATTTTTGTAAAGAGCAATGTACAGCAATTGAAAAGGATTAAAACTAGTGAAAAAACCCTTACCTGTTATCGGTCTCACAATACTTTTGCAATTTCTACATTCCAAATGTCCATTATGTGTCGTCGTTGCAAAAACGTCAAACAATATAATAATAAAATTAGACCTGGTCGAAATTTATTACGATTTTTTTACGATTCGTAATTTTCAGCACCATTCAAGGTCTTACAGTCTAGTCAAATAAAACTAAAATGACCTATTTTTCACTTTTTTGTTTTCCGCCTCTTCTTGTTGTTGTTGTTGTTATTATAATTATTATTATTATTCTAACCTGATAATTTAACTTTCGGTTTCAAAAGAAACAACCGTGTTTCCGGTAAGTGAACATGCGAAATATCGAAAACATTAAAAAGCTTTTTTAATGTTTTGTTTTTAACTTTTTTCTTTCTCCAATAAATTTGGTAAAGATGAAAAAGTCA
Organism: Mylabris variabilis; assembly: GCA_037464815.1. Classification (NCBI taxonomy): domain Eukaryota; kingdom Metazoa; phylum Arthropoda; class Insecta; order Coleoptera; family Meloidae; genus Mylabris; species Mylabris variabilis. The sequence goes on along the minus strand of JAZBGW010000439.1, from coordinate 20,203 downwards.
TAGATCGCGCCTGATTGCGCATTGAAATCTCCAATGATTTTTCTAAGAAATCAACACAATTGAGTCATCTTTATAAATATGTTTGTTTATTGATTTGTCTGCGATTTTCTAGATCGATTTTTATTTGTTTTTTGCCAGTCTTGCTTTTTGTGTGCTTGAATGCACTAAATTCGATATTCTAATGTAAGATTTTGAAAAAGACAAAAATTACAATTTGTTTCCATAATTTTTCAGATTAGTAATTTTTCGAAGCTTCAATTGGATGAATCTCTGCATTTTTCTCGAATTTAAATCTTACAGTAGAACAGTGGATAGGGTTTATACATATAAGCTCGATTTTCTGAAAGCTCTGTCCGCCCCACCATAATTCGATGTTAAACCAATGACTTGAAACTTATGATATAGTGGTATAAAGGGGAAAAAAGGAGATGCTCATCTGTACGACACTAATTCAAACATCAATATTTTATCCCTCCCTATTTTGTCCCCACCTCGACTAGACAAGGTATCTTCAAACAGGTAGAAGATCCCCTCCCGGCAGCGGTATCTCAAGTTGGAGGAGTTTCCATAGTCATTCTTCGGTTGATCTTTGCCGTGACGCATCATCTATATTTCGATCATATATTTTGGCAATTGTTAAGATATACGACGATATTTTGGCAAAAACAAACAGATATCGTCAGCTAAAAGTTTTTAAAGGCGAAGAAGAAGGAAAGAACAACACGTTAGAGCGCCGATTTTATTTGCTTATTCAGTGTTAAGTGAATCAACAAATTAACATCACCTAAAAATCGTGAAGATTTCAAAATTAACACTAGTGAAAGTGCGATTGTTTTTATCATTAACAAGTGTTTAACATTTTTACAATCTTGTACGAAATTTAAAGTGTCGATCAAACTAGAAAAATAATATTATGTGTCAAGTGGTTAGCAAGTAACTTTGATTTGATTGCGCGAGCTTTCCTATATCGGAGTTTACAAGGCCCCAAATCACAATACAACCCACAATTCCGGATTAAAGTAAGTCTATTATTGATATGTTTTACTTCTTTTTTTTTAATTGTATTAACGTAAAATTAATAATTAATCGATGATTGAGCGCAAAACCCAAGGAGACTTTAATGATCAATGAGACGGCGATAGCCTTCCGCCGGAAACTGATCAATGAATTGCACCAATTCAAAACCAATTGATTTCAAACTACTTTTTTTAATACTTATTGAAAACAGAAATAAAAAATCGTTTGCGACAAATATTTCTACAGTTCCCCTCAAGGTCCTTCAAGGGCGGAAATTATGTAATTCCTTCAAGGAAGTAGAAATTTTGCCGGTTTCATTCAAACCAACAAATCATTATTTACAAAATCAAACAAAATTATGTCAATAATTTGCGACTGATATTCTATAATAATAATAATACGAATATTTCTTTAAACCGGTCAGGGTAGTTATGGTCGTTTCACGGAACATTAACCACCCCTTTGTTAATACAAGGAAATACAACCAACTTTAGAATTTTGACATCAATGTGGTAATGTTCTATTGTGCTGTATATTGAATAGATTTTTGGCCACTGTCATAAATTTCAAATTTATGCAAATCCCTTGAGACATTTTGAAGAAAACGATCATAATAAATCTATCATGAGAGTCTCGTTCGAAATAATAACCTTAACAATTTATTAGGGTTAAATATTATAGTTGCCATCTATGGTGGGATTTATGAAATATGACAGCCTTTTTCCGGGGAGAAAAAAAACAACGTTGTGGGCGGACAGATTCCGGACTATGACAGGAATAACAAAAACACGTGGTGTTGCTAAAATTTCCGAAAAAGAGCCTTGATTTGTTTACACAGATCATTAGTTGAATTTGCGGACTAATTTGTTAAATCAATAAAATCTGTAAAACTAATTAGAGGTTTTTTGTTCTTATTAATAGAATTTAGGTGAATCGGGTTTGCCCAGATTTCCTAAGAAATTTCACAGCATTCTATATGACAGTTCTAAGAAGGGATATGTTGTAAAAATAAACTATTTCTCCGTTTATTGATTTTTTTTTTGTATTAAGAAATGAGCTTGAGGCGCAAAAATCGGAATAATCAGCTCAAAAAACACACATAAATTATAGTACGAAAAAAATTGGTAAAATTTCCGAGTTTTAATTGATTCAATAATTTAATTAGTTTTTTGTTGTATTTTTAATAACAGAAAAACGCTGTTGAATCATCATCAATGGTATTGGTGGAATTCTTGCCATTTGATCATCGTAAAGACCGCAATATTCTAAATAATGTTGGAAGTTATTTTTAGGATTCACTAGAAAAAAGTAGACCGTGATTTCTTTATTTGTAACACAACAATTCGCAATTGATTTACAAATCAATTAAACAAGCAGAAATGACGGTTTTCCATTAAAGACAAACAACAGTTCCCCTATTATAGACACAATTTTACTTTTAACTAAATCGATTCAATTAACGATAATTTTGTGGTGAAGAAAAAAGCGGTATCGGCGACAATAGCTAATGTACAGTAGTAGTTTGGCCTTCTTTGCGAATCTTTTCAATTATTATTCCAACCATGTATGTAATTCTGAATAAAATCGGATTATAACGAAATAATAGAATCGAATAGAGAAAAATTATATGGTAGTTTAACGATTTTATAAAAGGACCGTTACATAAACAAATGGACACAATATTAACAATCAGATCCGTCATCTGGCATCTCATACATTCTGATTTTCTTTTAACGCAATCGTTTAATCAAATTGTTAAAGAACAACAACATCATCAACAAAATGGTTTTGAATCGTTTCTAACTAATTTGATTGTTAGTGTTAAACGTACATATTTATTATAAATACAATTCTTTTTTCTCTCCATCTTATTACTATTTATTAGAATTATTTTTTAGTTGATAAACGACCAATATGGCTTTCTCTTCTTCAAATATTGTACAGATTGTTAGTGTTAATTATGTGTTGTTTGTTCAAATTGAAAGGTGCTGAATCTTTCAAAACTCACCATTTTTTCCTTTTGTTTCTAGTTAATTTTAATGAAATTGAACATTTATAACAAATAAATCACGCATGATATTTCCAAATTTTAAATCAACTCGCCAATGAGGTGAATCGTAAAAAAAAACCACACGCGAAATAGAATAAATCGATCGCAACCTTGCCAATTTAGTAAATATCATAAATTTTTACACAATTTTTTTTGCCCCTTAAGTATCTAATTAATAATTAAATTAGAAACGGACGAAAAAATACAAAAAGATTGCCCTGCAGGCGTGTTATATTGAAGCTTTCAATAATTAGATGGATTATTTCTTCTTTACTGTTTTTTAAAAAGCTCAAGAAAACTTGATCGTGATTATTTCTAACTCGACTGACATTTTCAAAATGTCAATCTATATCTTCGCATCGAAAACAATTATAACTATTTAATTATGTATACAAGTCATCTTTTACGTGTGTCTTTTTTCTGTTGTTTCTACTATTTTAACAGTATATTATTCAATTTAATTGCTGTATAAACCTGTTTGTTTTCCAAGCGTGTTCAATTTATATTTCGAACCAAGGAAGAGACGGCTGTCTAATCATTGAAAATTAAATGAATTTACCACAATTTGATCGAGTTTCACCAATAAATCGTGCACGGATACTGGAAAATATTCAAATTCCAGAAACAACTTTTATCATTTGATTTAAATTAATCGTTTGATAGTTGATTTAGGAAAAATAGTTTCAACTACGACAATCAAGAGCAATAGTAACGACAAGAACGTGATTTAGTTGGTTTTCTTTTTAAAATTATTCCAAAAAGACCATCTTCGTTGTAATTTAAAGCTATAATGGATTAAAAACGAAATAATCGTTAAATTGTGTACGGCGGTAATTACAGGAAGCCATATTCATATCTCAAAACACTGTAACCTTATTGAAACTGCTGTCAGAATACTTCACGCTGCACGTATAACTTTGATTTTAATTACGGAAGTTATTCGTCGTGTTGCAGTTTATTGACGGCTTTATACTCTAAGTATACGAATCATATGTTCTCTTATTGTTGTTGTTCATAGTGGATTCCATCAACGAAGGGGTTTGTTGTTGGAAATTCTCTTATACGTTTAAAATAGCCGGCGCAACAACAAAGGCGATCTAGATCAGAAATATCTCAAGTTGTTTGTGTGTGTCTGTATGTGTGCATCTGTATGTGTGTAAAATGATTGATGGGCAGGACTTTAAATGTTGAAGAAGAACATCATACACTAAACGGTCCAGCCTTCTTCGACATCGTGAAGCCTCAATTCAACACCTCTACGCGTTTGATCAAAAGCGGCAATCTTCCGTCTTCTTGTATAAGCTGTTTTAATCTACTCATTATATAGTAGGTGGAAACAATCGTGATCTTTACCTGTCCTTTTTTTCCAACTTAATATAAAATTTTTCCATATTAAAATTTGTTACGGTCTATACATTTATATATCTAATTTTCTATATCTCTCCACATACACGTACAACGCTATTTCAGTTGGCAATCCATGGTTATTCATGTCGAATCAAAAAATCTTATGGCAACTCCCATCATTTGACGAGTGATTCAAAAAAAATTAAGGATCTTTAGGGGCCTGTCTGGAGACTGTTTTGTCAAAATTGGAACCTCAAAGCTCATTTGAAGTCGGTCAAAAAACGCTCGTTTTGGACAGAGTCGCGATTTTCAAAAACGAGCAAAACCCGCAAAACGACTAAGTATGACTCAGAGACCCTTTTAACACTGATTTTTTCGTTTTTCTCCAATGCATTCTAGACAAAAGGAGAAACATTCCCACCTATTCTTGAAGAAAATTAAGAAAAAACAAAAAAATCCATGTTGGGAGGTTCCTCGAATCATTCTCAATCGTTTTATGCGCTATCTGGTTTTAGAAAATCGCAACATTTTCAGAAACGAATGTTTTTTGGCCAACTTCCAAGTGAGCTACATTTTAAACACAATAAGAAACATTTCTATCTATTCCAGAATAAAATTAAGAAAAACGAAGAAAAAAACAATGTTGGGAAGGTCCCAGAGTCATTCTTAGTCGTTTTGTGTGTTTAGCCCGTATTTGAAAATCGCGGCGCCGTTGGAAACGAGCGTTTTCTGATCCACTTCCAAATGAACTACGATATTCTAGTTTTGCTAAATGATCTCCAAGAACTATCCTATAAATCTTTGAAATATTTTCCGAATCACTCGACAAATAATAGCAGTTGTCATAAGAACTTTTCGTCGGACTTGTATAACCCTGTATGTAGTCGTAGCTTGGTTCATACTTTACTAGATTTGAGATTTTTCAATGAAACTACGTAACCAAAAGCATGGCCAATTGCGAGGTGAAATAATGTAGTACTTTCTTTATAATAATACATACTATAACAATAATAACCAATAAATTTTGAAAATTATCGAGAAAGTTTAAAAATTTTCAATAATTATCAAATATACAAAACTGATTACTACAATCTCACAATTGTTGGGATAAAGAAAAGATAAAAATTCACGATTAAATTGGTTTAAAACAAGACAAAATCATCAAAAGATCATTTGATTACGGCTATTTTAATAAAATTAGTTAAAATATAATTTTTCAAACAGCTAATGTCTAGTCTAATATTAATTCTACTCGTGTACAATTTTTTATAAACTAAGTTGACCAAAACACAGACTAAATAGATGTAAGAAAATAAAAATTACAATAAGAGATAAACAGGCAAAATTGATTTAAGTTAAAAACCTGTTTAAACACGATTTTGCAGTGGTATAGTTTTAATTCGATAGTCTTGAAAATTAATACAATTTTTAGAAAATCATTAATACATCAAGGAGGTGTTATCAGTTCTTCTTCCAAATATTAAGGGAAAACTTGCGTTATGGGAGACCTACGGTTATTACGCTTGTCAAACGTTGGATGGCGCTTGCTCCGCAACGTCTTTTATAGATATATTTTTACAGATTACTTTTCTTACTTAGGTAGCAATATGGCGGAATTTTCGAATTATAATTTTAAAATGTGTAAATTAGTGAAAGAATTGACGTTGATGTCAAATAGTTTGGTTCATTACCATTTTCATCACTGATTCTATATCGTACACTTGGTTTCTAGGATCTATTAACATTAAATACTTCTATTGATTTTTTTTTTTGAAAACTATAGGTTCGAAGTCAACCAAGAATATAAGGAAGCTAAATAAAACTTCATTAGATGTGATAAAAAAGTTTAAACAAAATCTGGTATAAGGCATCCGAGATAAAAATAAAAATCATGTTTTGTTGATGTTTCTTCACTTTTTTTTCAAAAACTACATACCAGGTTTTGTTTAAACTTGGTATAAGTGAAGTTTAGTCAAATATTAAGTTAGGGTAATTTTTTGAAAATTTTTGAACCCATAGTTCTTTTTTTCATCCAGTAGGGTTCAATCTTATTGTTAACCATGATCCACTTTGCTTACAGCTTACTAATTATAGCTTATTGTAAGCATTAGTAAGATAATGAAAAACAAAATAGTATTTTAAAAAATTATTTCACTCTTTTTATTCAAGATGTTTAAGCCAATTAGCAAAAGAAACGACATTTTTTCACAACGTTATTATGAATAATAAAAAGCTAAATAAAACTTAATAATAGTGAATATGGTCAATTTTGCCCGCCTGTATTTCTTGCACACCTTGTGCACCTCATTATCACGTCTCTGTATTAGTCGCCCCTTACGTATTTTTATAAAAAGATAGTGCCAACTGAAAATTCGACGTGTATGGCCGTTTATAACTGTACACAATTGATTTCCCCTATTTTCAATTATTAAATCCTATCAATTTATTATGTTTGATTTCCACGCCCTATATGTTTGAATTTCATACTGTACTGCAATTTTTGCTAAATCATTCGATTATTTATCAATTTATCAAAAAAATTCATACTTCTCCTAAACGATCTCCCAATAACATGACAGAATTGTATGTTTGCATTTCACCGGTCTAATGATTTCTTGCAAAGTCATCATCATCATCCTCATCATCATCATCAGTCAAACAATCTAACGTCTCCGGGTTGTCTTCGTTCTTTTGCCCCATACAACAGCAACAACTCGAAAAAAAATAACGTCTGTCTAGAAATGTCAAATATCGAGTTCAATTATCCGTGAAATTCATCTAACGCTACAAACAATACAGTAGTTGACTTACTTTTATTACCCACATAGTTATTGGGGGTTTTTATGAAGTTGGGGTAGTTTTTGTTGTTGTTATTCGTTGCCGTTATAGAATTAACATAGAATAGTTACCTTGACCAAAATCTGATGCTATTGTGTGCTGTGTGGGTGGTTGTATCTCCACCTACAAAATCTAAAACTATCACACGTATATAAAGATGATTCCCTGTTGTTGTTGGTGTTGTTCAGTTGTATAGATTTTGTTGATTTCCTCATTTATTTGAATAATAGTTTAAGGCCATATAACATCTAACAAGTGGACTGTGTAATCAAGAACATCGTGATTGTAATTTGTAATTAGATCTACAAGGTCTCTTTCTCATTCCAATTTTAAAAACTCTCGTTAATATCAATACAGTGTTTGTGGAGCCTTGACGTGTATTTAAACTTTGTTGGAACAAAAAAAAATAGAGAAAGAAGTGTAAATTCACATGCAAACGGCATCTCCTCGTACAGATGTCGATAGTACATTTTTCTTTTTAATATCCTATTCTTGACTAGAATTCTATTATAATTGCATCAACGCCCGTTTGACGATCAGAATAAACGCTTTTCATCGAACCAGTAATTTGAAATGATTTATTATTGAAACGAATTGTTAAAAACGTGCCCCGATGATGTTCAAACTTTCAAGTGAAAGAGATGAAAGAGAGAAAAAAATTGTATCATCATATGATATGTGGTTTTTCGATTATAATTGACATTTCTTTGTAAACTATAACCCATTTTTATATGTTCCAATATAAAACAGCTCGTTATAGAAATGGACTTGGATATATATAACAATACATCAAAAATTTCTGCTGTCTCATTTCTAATCCAACATACAATAGAGGCAAATTGTTAGTCGCTAAATCTTCAACGTTTACGTTTTGTTGAAACGAAATTTCACCAAAATTAAATCAAAGAGAAAGAAGGATTAAATATAATTCCACAGACAGAACAGACAGCAGAGAATGGCACACGTAATAGGTACTGATTTATCTTGGAATCGTTCTGATTACACTAAAAACTCCTCGTTCTTTTTTTCTTCTTCTTCTTCTGCTGCCATCCATCAAGAGATCAAATGAAGATGGCCTCGTTGTAAATTATGAAAATGAGGCAACTTCCCGACAATTCATTTTAACGAAGAATCTTCAAGATTTGTACGTGTTTTTTGTTTTGTTGAAATTTTAAATAAAAATAGGCCATCCGACTATTGTGTTGTAATCGAACAAGATCTGGTGACATTCTAAAATTTAAAATATCTGAAGATGACACTAGAAAAATTGAGTAATTCTGCATCGATTTAGAAAAATTTCGTAACGATTATTTAAATTAAATATTAAAATTCTTAATTTTCGTCTTTCTCTCATTTCTTGTCCCACTCTTGATCGTTTATTTAATCGACATTTTAGAAGGTTAAACAACGGCATAATTCACATATTCTCAATTCTATCAAGTCGACGACAATTCATTAATTGAGTAAAAGAGGTGTTTGCGTAGATGCATGTATGAAAATCTAATCACAGAGACAGGTCATGAGAAATACTGTAAAACGAAAAATAATAAAATAAAACAATTCTTTTCACTTTCCTTGAGTCTAATTTTAAGAATTCTTGGCGATTTCTAAACTGATAACACCGTTTTTTCTCTCCTGATTACGCGGAAAATTACACAATTCAAATTGAAGAAAAGCGACAACTGATACGAGAAATCCATATTAATATTTATTAGAATCATGCTATTGATGGTTGTGATCTTGTTTTTTTCATGCTTCGCTTCACGACAAAATTTTGTAATATCATCCTCAACTCTAGAGAGGAATGAAAAAAATCCGTTTCCAACCAGCAATTATAGAACAATCAGAATCAATTCACTTGTAGGTGGTTTGACATTTTTTTTCGTTACTATTATTAAAAAATTCTATAGAAATATAAATCTTCAAAAAGAATTATATATTAAAAGAATCTGTACTTATAATATAAATAACCACAGTATGATACCATTGAACCAATTTTCTCAGTTCCGCTAGAAAAATCAACAACTTTTAGTTTCGTTAGTAATATTACCGTGTCAAACACAGAATTTACACAACAGAGAATTTCTGTTATAGTTATCACGGTCAAATCATGTTTTTATTTATCGATTCGACAACTCATTTTCATCTAAATAGACACAATTTATTGCTAGTTTTGTTTTGTGATTCTGGCAACGAATAAGCGAATTAAATATTAAGGTGATTTGAGATTTGTCAAAAGTGGGGAACAATTTTAAATGAATGCTAAAATTAATAGTTGAATTAGGCGTAATGGTGTAATTAGATACGCCGTCAATCAAAATTTCGTATATAATTTTTTTTTTCGTGTTGCTTTATTATCTTGTAACAGAACCATTCCAAACATTATTATTAATAATATTTGTTGTTGTTTTTATCGTTTACAGATGAATCAAATTTGTAAAGTGTGTGATGAACCGGCAGCAGGATTTCATTTTGGCGCATTCACATGTGAA
>JAZBGW010000439.1:0-10433 GCA_037464815.1 Mylabris variabilis | reverse complement strand
ATAAATGATTTTATTGCAACAATAATTTCGCCAATTGTTTTAAAGATAATCAAATTGATTTTAGCATATCAATACAACTTTCGTTTTTTGTCACGTACCTATTGACGTAACAATACATAAAGATCTCCTTAAAGAATGTTAATCACCAGCGATTTTTTCTTGTTTGGTTTGATAACGATATACAGGTGGTTATTTTTAACGTGGTCAATTCTCATGAAACTCCTACTAGCCGGTGAGCGATTCGAAAATATTTCCAGGATTTTTTAATCAAAATTAGAGATTCGTAAATTATTTAGAAGTTGGTCAAAAAACCGATCGCTTTGGACAATGTCGCATTTTTCAAAATGGACCAAACAAGCAAGAAGACTAACAGTGACTCATAGACCCCCTAACAGTGATTTTTTTGTTTTTCTCGATTGCATTCTAGAGAAAATGCCTGTTCCAGAATAAAATGAAGAAAACCAGAGGATCCTCGAGTCCTTCTTAGTCGTTCTGCGTGCTTTGCTCTTTATGTAAATTTTGATCGACTTCCAAATGACCTACGAGGTTCTAATTTTGCTAAAATGATCTCTACATACAATTCCATAAATCCCCGAACTATTTTTCAAATCGCTCGCTAATTAATATAAGCTCCATAAGAATTGACCTCTTTGAAAAAAAAACACCCTGTATTTAATATTTTTATTATTAGGCGTGTTGAATTTCACCCGTTTTATCGTTCTTAAATTGTTTATTAATAATAATTTTTTGTTGAAGTTTATATCAACCAAAATGGGTTTATTGTTGGTTTTGTTATTGCAAAAATTACCAAGCGACCTTTAGATTTCTTTATGATTATACGTGAATTTTATTACCGATCCAATTCGAATGATTTTATGGTAAATCTAAATAGACTCGATAAATTTCGAAAATTATTCGTAATTTTTGCATAATTCAAATTGCAGGTTAATTGTAACAATGATAACGTAATAATATAAAATAAATGGCACTCATTAGCCTGCTTTTTGTTTGAGTTGTTATTTCAGGCATATCAAATAACGTAACCATAATAGTAATCCATTAATAAGTATTACTACTGTATGTATGTAAAATTTTCGATTACTTTTTCTTCATAATATCGTATGTGTGTGTGTATATAGTTTTTTTTTTTTATTACATAAGTAACGCACGCAATTTTATAGATATCTATGTACTGCACATACATACAAATTTAATTGCAATATAGTCAAGCCATTTTCAATTTGACAATAGTAAAAGAATTACCGACCGAATAATCTGGCCGAGTTTTCATGGTAGAATGGGCCAGAAATTGATGTTGATGACGTAACCAAATAGAGGACATACGTCACGTGTACTAATTTAACAATAACAGAACATGTACGTGATATCGCGACATTCTCAACATAAGATCTAGGTACAATAATTTTTCTTAAAACAATTTCGTTTATCTCTTTCAATTGATAATTTTGTGAATTTTTAGACGATTTTGATATGTCTCTTGCATAACGACGTCCGTTCAATTTAATTGCATACAATTAGCCGTCGATTACACAGTTGGGTAGTAGAGCATTAGGTGTGCGGGGAAAGTGCTAAAGTGCGTTACATGCAAGTTAACCCGAGCACAAACTACTACACCATCTTATTACATCATCAATTCTTCCGACCTAGTGCTCTAGATGTCTAATAGTCCGATCCGACCCTCAATGAAATAGACAAAACAAAACGCCCCACAATTTCACTTTTATTGTGGCATTGTAACATAAAAATACAAACAAAACAAAAAACACACAAACAGAAGAAGGCAAAAAAAAGGACGATATTGCATTATTTCTTCCTCAACCGGAAATGTAATTATTGTTGTTATCTTTGTTAATATTGCACGGAAACTAACATTCAACTTAAAAATCATTGTTTATTTCTTGTTTCTTTTACAGAGTTTCTTTGGACGATCCTATAACAATCTTGGTTCGATAACTGAATGCAAAAACAATTCACAATGTGTAATTAATAAGAAAAATAGGACGGCTTGTAAGGCGTGTCGTTTAAGAAAATGTATAATGGTTGGTATGTCGAAAAGTGGTTCACGATACGGCCGTCGTTCCAATTGGTTTAAAATTCATTGTTTATTGCAAGAACAACAACAGCAACAGCAGCAGCAACAACAACAACAACAAAATCAACAATCAAATTCACAACAACAACAACAACAGCAACAATCACATAGTGTACCGCAATTACCACCAATATTACGGCCACCAACTAGAGATTCGACATCACCACACCGCCACCAAATCGATTTAAGATTATTAGGACAAACTATAAGCAATATAAATAATCCATTAATGCATCTACCGAGAACACAAGAAGAATTACTATTATTCGGTTTAGATGAGTATAATAAGAATTCAGCATCACCATCAGTCAGTTCACCGGAATCCCATAATTCCGATTCATCAGTTGAAATTAGTGATGCTAGACGATTACCAATATTTCCTGGTTTATTACCACCAGCATTTATACCACCACATAGCCTATTATTTCCACCTGGTTATCCACCATTATATCCTGGCCTATTACAACCAGCCACAAATAATCGATTAATAAGAAATCAAAATCCGACCGTTGATGCATTAAGTAAACGTGTCTTTCTTGATGCTGTACTGCAATCACAACGATCACCAACACCTGAAAACGAACTACCTACGGTTGCACCACCATCACCAGTACAGGAGGATCCGATCGATTTAAGTATGAAGACATCGTCAAGTGGCCGAGGCTCATCACCAACACAAAGTGAACATTCCGGTGGTTCGGTTGTAACAGAACGTGGTGGTGCTGGCAGTGAGGCTGATGAAGAGAGCGAATGCGAATCGGATAGGGAATTGAGGAGACTGAAAATTCATCGACCAACACCATTAGATTTAACTACAAGGGTGTGATAGATACAAAATTGCGACCACCATTGTGTGTTTCAATAGATTGAGTACCTGGAGCGCCGTGACTTTAATTTCTATCCAATTTTTTTTGAACGAATATTTGATAATTATTGAATAAAAAAATAATAAAGACAATGGAAAAATTGGAGGGCGGAAGGCAGACAAATTCGATTATAGAGTCCTGATTCGAATCAGGTCGTGGGAATTGTGATTACAGCTATTGAAAGGTTGTGACGTTGACGGATACTCTCGGGACGGATTAACTTGAGAAATAAGGAACAGCACAAGTTCAATGTGCAAGGCTTAATCAACATGTTGACCTCGGATACAATTGGGATGACCCCCATCTCTCTCTCTCTCTTTTTATCTATATATACATATATTGAGTATTTTGTATAGATGTGCACCCTGGATTGATTGATGGGCTATTGGTGCGGATATATCGCACAGAAAACTCTACATACAAACAACAACAGCACTCCTATTTACAGCTACATACACGCTAATCGTCTATCAACTTCCAATCTAAACGTATCGTTAACGTAATTATTAAGCCAACTACGGACCATTAATCTTGCCCCGATGATGGCAGCTATTAGTGTCGATCGTGTGCGCCTAACTGCACCATATTGCATACAAAGCAAAACTCAAAATCTATGGGTGGCCTCTCAAACAAATCCACATACATGCGTTAATAAACGAGGAAAAAAACACCCCCGTCTGTACATGTTCCTGCGATAATTTTAACGAAATATCTGCCCATCCACCCCTATGGATATTACGTTACGTTACGTTACCATAAACTAAATTTTATATTTGTTATTCTAGTTCATAATTATTTTGTACACTACAGGTACTCTGCTTTTATCTTCTTTTAGTGTCGCTTTTTTAAAATTTGTTATATTGTATATTATAATTATAATTATTTGGGATTATTTTGTATATTTGTATAGTTATTAAACGATTCTAGTGATAAAACAGCTGCTCTTCATAATTTATATCAAAACGATATTTTTAAAAACAACAAATTGTGAATACGGTCGGCCAGTATAATTTATTCCTTAATTTTAATTATTATTGTAATTTCGATTTATTATTTGTAAATATTGATGAGCAGTGCAATATTTGGATCCGTAATTCGATCTGTTTATTATTATTTTAATTTATTTATATATTTGATAATATGTATCTGCAATCAGTTTATTCTGATCGTCATAATAATTAGAATTAAATTCCCTCTAGTTTTTAAATAAGAAAGAATATCCTCCCATTACCACCATTTGGGCATTCCTTTCATCTATTTACAAATTCAAATATTTTGTATAATTTCAGTTAATTCTTAAAAATGTTTATTGTTGAATAATTGCAGCAAATTCTTGATTATCAATTGTTGTTATTGTTTTTATTATTTTTGACTTATTTTTTTATGTATGAATTATTATTTCTTTTCCTAATAATCGTGGCTTTGCTGTAATTCTGTTCTGATTCCGATGCAAATTCCTATGACTGTTCTGTTTTTGAAGAACGAATTAGAAGAAAAGAACGTGTTGGGGACTTGGGCCAGTTGATTGCGTGCGCGTATGACGTTTGTTTTTGTGTATGCTTGTATAGAAATTGTTATGATAAAAAAAAATTAAATAAATTTGAATTATTTGATCTTGATCTTCTCTCTATTGAATCCTTCTTTCAAATCCGGTATACTGTAGTATACAGGCTGTCCCGTAAGTCGCGCATTTCCTCCTATACGGAAGCAAGGAGAGTAAGTTCTAAGACGAAAAATCCTTGTCTCCTTTTATCGCTATAGCCAGCGGATTAGCTACATGATTTAATTAATAATTAATTACCGGGGCGTCAGATGACAAAATGTCATCACCTATCTGCCCCTTAGGAGGTAATGCGTGACTTACAGGACATCCTGTAGTTTAATTGAAAGTTTGTAAGTCACACGAATGCAAAGTTGATTGTGTTGAAAAGCTCGTGCAAGAATAACGGCCCATTTGTCTGATCACTACTCACTTCCTAACTTAATTAGTAGCCGGTTTGCTAAGCAAATTGTAGCTCCTACAACACATTTTACTCATCAACTACATACAGTATTACTACTTAAATTCTATATGAATCGATTTCTAAATACATTAGAATTAAATCTAGAAAACGTAGCATGAATAAGAGGTTAATAACGATCACTTTTTATAATCATTAAGAAACGAACGTAGATGGTGATTTGAAGTTTTTGATCGTTACTTGTAAATACTGATTTGCTTACAATCAATGATCAATTAATACGATTTTTCGAACTTCAATAAAAAGCTCCAAATTATACTTACTGTATAACGAAAAATTCTTGAAAGTTTTCACAACATTGAACTTTATTAACAACCATTGATCTACTATTAAACGGTAACTGTCATCACATTGAATTCAGTTAAGTAGTTGAAATACCTCCAAATAAACTGGATGAACTGAGCTGATTTTATCTCCGGCCGCAATCAGGGCATTTATAAGCAAAATATTCAACAGCGATAAGCATCTAAGGAGGTCTATTCACGTTTTTGGCGTTACTAATAAACGATTCTATAGTAGATACAGTTTTGACTTATAGCTCAAATTTTTTATGCTTTCGCTAGACGAAACAAGAATAATTTCTTCAGTGCTGGAAGGAAAAATTTCCTGCTGTACTTAATGAGTCGATTATTCAGTGTCTTTAATTAAAAACAACAACTATGAACGGCATAGTCAAAGGATCATTGTTGTTATACGAACAGTAGCGGATGTTTAAATAGACAAAAGCCTTAAGGTAATTCTCATAATAAATGTCCTTGATTATACCAACAACAGTGAAAAAAAAGCTTTTTTTTGTTAATTTTCAAATAAGAATTTCTCCAATATGATCATCATTACAATAAAAAGTATAAGAAATTTGTTCTACTTGTGGTCTGATATTTGCCTGTCTGCCTTTTTAATGTTAGTGGGCGTAACAACAGCAACAACAACAACCGAAATTATTTATTTTCAATTTGTGTTGTGTTGTATAAACTGAATCCTTATCTCAATTATCAAATAGAATGTTGGCATTCCTCTATGAGAAAATTATTATTTATTTATATACACATACAACATATTTAGTTCTTTTGCTGCTTTCTATATTTTTTGCTTATCGAATTTAAAAAAAAAACACTAAATTAATCGACTTTTTCATTTATAAATTAGTATGTCTCTTTTACCAGATTTGACAGCAAATTAAATACGAGAGTTTTTAATTTGCGATAATCAAAAAATACCGTTTAATATTCCTGAAAATATTCCACTAATTTTTTTCGTGAAAAATATCGTCCTTATCTTGATTAGATTAGATGTAATCATTTCACTGGACGACAGGAATTAATGGAAAATTTAATTAATGAAGAAAAAATTGTGGGAAGTTCCATTTTTTCAACTAATTCGTGTGAAATCAAATTAATTATTTCAAATAAATATGCGGTATGAATTAATGACAATCAAAAAAAATGGAAACTACAAAAAAGGAAAATTCTACTAGTTTTCCTAATAATCCACCTGCTTATAATTAATATCCTGGTCGTTTCTACAATTTATTAGCACTATAATTGTAATTTTCGACCCACACTTCTATCTTAATTACTCAGAAGAAGAAGAAAAAACGCGGCGACAAACGAACGAAAGATGTTACAGAAAAATAAGGCTATTAATAATAATAAAAATACAAGAAATGTGACTTTTTAGAAGAAAATTGATAACAAATATAGACAATTTGTAAAGAATATTCGGAATAAATTAACAAAATATTATCATAAGTTTTTTGTATTAATGGCAAACTTTGTGTCTAAACAAAAATTAATTATGAAATCCATAGAGGAACAGAATTTATAGTTTTTACAATTTCGATAGGTTGTTTGAATTTTTAACATTTTTGTACGATTCTAATGATAATTTATGGAAGATTTTCTAAAAAAATTAAACTCGGTTTATCTCAATTTAGATTAACTCAATTTCCTTGAGAATTTAATGAGTCTACAATTAAAAATCTACACTACATTAATAACGTCTAGATTCTACCTACCTATTATCAAATAAAATGTAATTCTTTTACGAGAACGCTATATTTAATTAAAACACAGAAGTTTTGTTTATTACGTAAATGATAAAAATCATATGTGAGCTTTTAGTGGTTAAAAAGTACTTAGGTCAAAGCTTAGAAGCACCCCGAATTTCTCACGACCTCCAAAACTATTTAAGAAAATTAAAACAAAAGTAGCATATTTTTTTAAGATTCAAATATGAGTAGCAGCAGTTAAATTAATTAATTAATAAACAGTATGAAGACACACGTTATTTGTTAGCTACCTAGTTCAGTTTCGTTCTTCAGTGATGCAATATCTAGAGATTTACAGATCTATTTAAGATGCAATAGAAATTTTTGGAGGTGTATAGAGAAATTTAAGAGGCTCTTATTTATTTTAAAAGCTCGAACGATTCTATAAAATTACAATTTTGTTTATTACAAATGTAATAAAGTAAATCAAAGGAAAAAAAAGCGGAGATGGAAAGAAAAACAAGTTGAAAATCAATGTTCATCCTTTCAAATACAGAACATTATGATTAGAAATTATTAATTATGCAACATTAATATTAATGAATATGTGTGATTTAGTAAATGTTTCGATAGCGGTCATCTTTCTCAACATATTATAATATTTAAAATCTAACAGGCCACCCACCAACTTGATCCATCCCATCATCATCATCGTCATCGCCATCATCGTAATCATGATCGGAGAACGAATCAAATAAATAGCAATTTATATATGTATGTATATATAAGAGAATTGCAACAAGTATCGATGGCCTTGTTGTATTAATAAAAACGATATCTCTTGTAGAAAACCGCCCATCTAGTCATAAAGTCCCGCCTCAGAAAGTCCCCTTATCAATAATAATGATAAAATCATTAAAATCATCCATATAATGATTATATCAAGGCCAACATTACATCACGATAACGATGTGATTTAACAACAAATTCACCTCGACTCCAGTGGCGTAGTGATAAGTGTTCCGGTTTACATCGCGGGCCCCATTAGCTATTGGTTTATTTATCTAAAATCCTGCACTGCTCAGAGCTTATACCTCTTTCTCGGACGCCGCAAAATCCACGAAACCCTACCCACTACGCCACTGCATCTCTCTAACAAAAAAACGAGTATTTTTGTAAAGAGTAAAATTTCTAGTTGTTTAGGCTTACATCGCGGGCCCCAAATTTATACATTAGCTATTGGTTTATTTATCTAAAATCCTGCACTGCTCAGAGCTTATACCACTTTCTCGGACGCCGCAAAATCCACGAAACCCTGCTCACTACGCCACTGCATCTCTCTAACAAAAAAACGAGTATTTTTGTAAAGAGTAAATTTTCTAGTTGTTTATTTGTTCGTGTTTAGTAACTGGGCCCCCGGTGTATACTGTGTTTTCTACATATACCAGACACCCATAAAAACTGGTAATCCCATTTGAAAAGAGCATCATATTGCTCGGATATCGGGCCATTTAAAATGACCCAAGACTGGACCTTGTGACAGTTCAAACCGGGCATTAGCATACAAATATGGCCATTAATACTGTTGGATGATAATGAGAAGAGAGGAGAAAAAAACAAGTCAGAGTCGTTTCATAGATGAATTACGATGGTAGGATGGATTTTTGCGACAAAAGGTCAACATAGTATGTCAACTTTTAAATTATCTAGCTCGACCATATTCTTGTTTATCTTTTTTTGATTTTTTCATCATTTTACACTAGAGTAAAAAACCTGTATCGTTATGTAGCAATCGAAAGAATCCGTAAGGACCGTCCAAATAAGATCAATTAAAATACTGATATATTTTTTTTAATATGTAATTAATTAAAATATATTGAAATTTTAATTGTAGGCGGCAGATTCGATAAATATCTTAAATAATTTTCTAGATTTATATAAATTTTTCTTCTCATCTAGTCATTCAACTGTTGTGTTTAATTTTCAAAATTAAAAAATTTAATAATTTATTAGACTTTAGAGACTTGTATGAGAGAATTGCTTAATTAAAACTCGATAATATGCCCATATATCTTCTAGACAACACGGAAAGATGCAATGTTGAAAAATTGACGAGTTATAATACATACACAACTATACTATACACATTATAAACACCAACCAATTCGACTACATTACACACCCACATTTAGGATAGCTGGTTTTTCTCATTCACAACATATGTATAAACAGGAAAAGCATTCGACGAACAGGTTAATAAAAGTATTTAACTATAGATGTTTAAATACTTTACACAAAATTAAGATCCGGTAAATACCAAAACAGAGACGAGAACTTGTCCAGTTAGAGAAACGTTAATGTAATTAACGATCTTTTTTTAATTGTTTAAAACTTGAGATTATGAAAGCTTGTTAGGTGAGCTTTACCGTATGTCGGATACAAGTGCACCGGTTTTTTGAAGAAAAAACAAGAAGACGCATGCTAATTAGAAAATTATGCTTAAAAATGGGACTAAAACTATGAAGATACAGGAAAGTTAAAGCTTTCATTCGAGAAGCAGGGACATAAATCGTAATAATACAGAATCCTGAAAAAGTAACTGCTTGGACGCTTATGCCTTGTTTACACGAGCTTAAAGGCTAATCGTTAGTAACTACTCGTTACTCGTACTAGTGATTAGTAAAAAGAATGTGTTTCTATTTTACTAATGCTTCGATTTAGTGCGCGTAACGTGTACTAACGATTAATCACTAAAGCCTTGTTCAGACTAGGCTAGTAATTTAGTCGAGTAGCGAGTAATTTAGTAACTAAACGTGTGCGAACGACGGAAATTTGGTCGTGTAGTTTAGTAAACGGTTTAGTCGAGTCGATAGATTTGATTCTATTTTTTCGGTCGAATAGCATCCCCCACCTCGCTTCACACGTCACTAAATTATCCACTAAACAAGTGCGAACCTATCATTTTAGTCGAATTCATTAGTTATTGTGAAAATGTCGCACTCACTAATGCACTGTACTCGACTGTAGTGTGAACGCTTTTTGGTCAGTTCATCGACGTTTAGTTACTAAATTACTCGCTACTCGACTAGCCTAGTCCGAATAAGGCTTTACTAAATTACTCGCTACTCGACTAAATCACTAGCCTAGTCCGAACAAGGCTTAAGCTCGTGTAAGCAAGGCATTAGTCGTCATTGATTTTAGAGTATTTTCCTACAGAATTATAAAAATGACTTCTAATCCATTTTAGGGATGAAATCTTGACATTTTAATTTTAACCTACTTATCAATGTTTATCGAATTTTGCATTTGAATCGCAAAATGAGCACGATTTATGCACTATGTTGCTTCTTTCAGAGAGATTGTCGAGATTAAGAGTCGATTTTGAGACGTTGACCCAAATTATTTGGTCTTTTGTTATTTTAACATGCTTTGATATTAATTTGGGT
>JAZBGW010000438.1:10337-25877 GCA_037464815.1 Mylabris variabilis | reverse complement strand
GTAATGGTCAGCATAGTTGCCTTCCAAGCAGTTGATCCGGGTTCGATTCCTGACCATCGCATCTCTTTTGATATTTTCTCAAGTAGTACAATCTTCAGTACTGCTTTATTAACCAATTAGTTGTCGATTAGTAAGCGATGGTGGTGTAATGGTCAGCATAGTTTCCTTCCAAGCAGTTGATCCGGGTTCGATTCCCGGCCATCGCATCTATTTTACCGTTTTCTAAAATCGTACCATCACCGGTACTGCGTTTCAATCCAATTAGTTGTCGATTAATAAGCGATGATGGTGTAATGGTCAAGCAGTTGATCCGAGTTCGATTCGCTTCCATCGCATTATTTTTTAAATTCTTCTTAGTCTCATTATCATTTTCCTTTTCAGGGTACTATGCCGATCCTGAGAACTGTCGATGGTTCTTCGCTTGTCTTGACCACGGCAAATCAGCCATGTCAGCATATGAGTTCCGTTGTCCATTTGGTTTAGTTTTTGATGAAACCCGTCTGTTATGCGAATGGGCATGGTTAGTACCACGATGTGCTAGCGGCTACACTAAGACTTCTTCAGTTGTTTATGGTTATGGTAACAATGGTGTTGCGTCTTTAGAACATTATGATGGTTTAGGTGTACTTCCGGTAACACAATTAGGTGGCCTTAATGGTCCTTTACAAGAACCTGTAGCTCAAATTTATACCAATGTGGGTAGAGGTGGGATTATTGCAAATAGTGGAATTAATGGTTATAAGCTTATCAGTAGTAATGCTGGTTTTGGTGGATTATCAGAAAATGCTGCATTATCCCTACAGAATGCTGGATTACTTAAAGTTGGACAATATAACACTTTAGGACAACATGATTCGAATTATAAAGCAATTGGAGAAGGTCAACAATACATAGCAACTGGTGCAATTGATAACGCATACCAAGGTATTGATTTGGAAAATTCAGGAAAGATTTCTGGTGGATCCACAATTCTTACAGCAGGTCAACAAAATGCTCATTTGATTAATAGTTTAGCTCATGATACATCAGCTCAAATTCATGGTAGTACTGAATTTGGAGCAAAATCTTATCAAAATATCGAACAGTACCACCAGCACTCAAACAATAATGCAGTACTCGATCAGAATAATGTCAAATTGACAAATGATGGAGTAGCAGGAAATATAAATATTGTAGGTGGTGGATATTCTGCTGTCAGAGCATTTGATAGTGGAATTGAAATTAGTCATAATGGAGTTGGAAGTAGTACTGTAACTCATGTAACACCTTCACCAATCTCTGTAACAACTCTACCTTCCGTTCCAACTGTAACTACAGTACCTATACCAAGTATCAGTACAATTAAGAGTTTCCAAAGCTATAATGGAGGTGTTGTTGCTAATCTACCACAATTACAG
Organism: Mylabris variabilis; assembly: GCA_037464815.1. Lineage (NCBI taxonomy): Eukaryota > Metazoa > Arthropoda > Insecta > Coleoptera > Meloidae > Mylabris > Mylabris variabilis. The sequence continues at coordinate 24,480 of JAZBGW010000438.1, read as the reverse complement.
TACCGTGTTGAAGGTCATAATTCTGGATTTTCTACAGATCAACAAAATCTTAACGTTGCCAATATTTCAACAAATTATGTTAATCTGATATCATCAACACCTGATTATTCAACTGCTGGCATAATATCAACACCTAGTTCAGTACTACATGAAGAGATTCCATTCCAAAACAGTGGTAGTTACAGTTATGAGAATCAAGCCTTATTGAGTACCTTAGAAGGTGCTTCTTTAAAAACTGGTAATAATGAAGCTAAATCTTTAACTTTTGTCCAAAGACAACCTGCTGTTAAAGTACAACCAGCCGTATCCTTTAATAACTACTATGCCAAAGCTGAGAGTAATGCAGCTAATGCGGAAAAGAACCAAAATCTGTATGGTGAAGTTAAATTATTACAACCTGCTGTTTCTGTAGCATCATTTGAAGGGTACCATTATGATCAACCATCCGTGTCGACATACCAAGGCTATAATTACCAAAAACCATCGGTACAATATGAAGAAAAACCATTAGTTAAGGTACAATCTACACTACAACCGGCTGTGTCATTCTCAACCTTCCAAAGCTACAATAATCAACAAGATTCAGTAGTTTCGCAAGAGAAAACTCTTGAAGGAGTTCAATCTTTAGGTGTTTCCGTAGAGCAACCTACATTTGAGTACCTAAAACCAAATGTTCAATTTGAAGAGAAACCAGCTGCCAAAATTCAACCTGCTGTATCATTTTCAACATACGAAAGCTACTCAACACCGTCTGTTAAATTTGAAGAAAAGGTACAACCAACTGTACAAACTGTAGCACAGCCGGCTGTGTCATTTACAACATTCCAAAGTTACGATGACAAGCAAGCTTCAGCAGTCTCCCAAGGAGCAGCTTTTGAAAAAGTTGCATCCCTAGGTACTGTAATTGAACAACAACAACCATCTGTAGTTAAAGTACAACCAACGGTACCAACTGTTGTACAACCTGCTGTTTCATTCACAACATACCAAAGTTACGACAACAATAGAGCTTCAGCAGCTTATGAAAGTAAATCCTTTGAAAAAGTGACTTCTTCGGGCACCTTAATTGAACAACAACAGCCCTCTGTAGTCAAGGTACAATCAACTGTACAAGCTGTGGTGCAACCTGCAGTATCATATTCATCTTTCCAAAGTTACAACGATAAACAAGCTTCAGCAATTTCACAAGAAGCAACTCTTGAAAAAGTTGAATCTTTCGGTACTTCAGTTGAACAACATCCTGCTGTGTCTGTATCGAAATTTGAAGGTTATACTTATCCTCAACCAACTGTTAAATATGAAGAAAAACCACTAGCGAATATACAACCAACTGTACAAACGGTAGTACGACCTGCTGTTTCATTCACAACATTCCAAAGCTATGGCAACAATAAAGCTTCACAAACTTATGGAGACAAATCTTTTGAAAAAGTTAGTTCTTTAGGTACTATAGTTGAACAACCGATACAAACTGTAGTACAACCAGGTGTATCATTTACGAAATTCCAAAGCTACAACACTCAGAATATAGCTCAAGACAAAAATGTTGCAACTTTAATTGAGCAACAACCTGCTTTCCAAGGGTACTACTACGAAAAGCCTTCAATAAAATTCGAAGAGAGACCGTTAATTAAAGTACAACCTGTAGTTAAACAACCTGTGTCTGTATCAAGTTTTGAAACTTACAGTAACACGAACCCTTCTGCACAACTTGAAGAAAAACCATTGGTCAAAATAGAAAGTCCTGCAGTAGTCCAGCCAACTGTACAAACAATATCACAACCTGCTGTATCTTTTGCTACATTCCAGAGTTACAACCACCAAAAATCGATTGTTGCTGAAACAGTACCTCAGCAACCGACCGTACAAACAGTACTTAAACAAGGGTACAGCTACCCAAAACCATCAGTCGTTTTTGAAGAAACTCCAATCAGAACAGTACCTGTATCAACGACTTATAAGCAAAACACTGTAAAAGGCTACAGTTACCAAAAACCGTCTGTTATTTTCGAAGAGAAACCTCAGATTTACGTATCAACAACTCCAGTACCGATTGTTTCATCAACACCGGCTATTGTTTCAAGTTTCAGTATTTCGAATCAAGCCCAAAACAATCAAGATTACGCAAAATCCTCAACAGTACTAACATCTGTACAACCAAGTGCTTACAATTTCCAAAAAGTCATTGAAGATTATTCATACAGGAAGCAACAAACTCCTGCTTGGATTAGTTACGGTACTACTTCGACTGCAAGACCATCTGTAGTATCCAGTTATAGTTACACAGCACCGGTTCAATACAATTACCAACAATCAGCATCTTCTGGTTATGTTTATGAGAAACCACAAATCCAATTCGAAGAAGTACCGTTACCAGTAACCGAAGTACCGTTTGTCAAAAAGACTGCTTACATTACAGGGAATTTGAATCAGAATTCTGGGTATGTATACGAAAAGCCGCAGATTCAATTGGAGGAAGGAGCATTTGTAGAAAATGAGCAAAGAAGAGGGAAATTTGATGAGCAAGCTGTATTAGTTGAGAATTATCAAGTACCGTCAACACCACGTACAATAATTGATTACAATTACGTACAAACAACACCAAAGCCAAGTTTTGATTCGACAGTTTTAACTGCAGCTGAAGTACCAGTGACACCAAAACAATTCTATTATTACGACAGTCGGTTATCATCAACTCCACAGCCTGAAATCAAGTATGCTACAACTGTAGTACCAACCATTTCAGTGATATCCAGTACTACTACTAGTAGACCTATTGCTAAGTACTCGTTTAGTTCTTTAGATGATATACCACCAACTCCGGAGTATAAGCCGATTAGACAGCGAGTTAAAATAACCACACCAATACCGGAATTGTCAAGAGAGTACCTACCTATAACAGCAACAAGTCACCAGTACTTACCGGTGAAGAGTACCACCGCCTTGCCAAGCGATGAAGAAGTGATTATCTCCACCAAACGTCCGGTGAAAGTTGTCAAAATCGTTCGTCCGAAGACTATTATCAAGCAAAACGATTTTAATCCACTACTGACTGCGAAATTAGGTGCTCAATGTACCTGCGTCTCGAATACTCTCAAACTTCGGAAGAAACCGTTGAAGATTATTGTGCAAGAAGTGGATGATGATGATGATGATGGTTATGTTGTCGATTCAAATCAAAGTGGTGATCAAGTATTTGTCGAAAATTACCAGTATGATTCGCAAAGAACCTTCGATGGTACTTCTGAGATTCAAGTTTCAGCAGCAAAATCCAGCGTTAGTGATAAAGAGATCGCTAAAGCTGTCCGGACAGGATTGAATTTAGTTAAAGAGACTGTTAAAGATGGTGTTGGGGAAGCTTTGGACGGTCGGGCGTTCGATCGTTATGGACCTGGTGGTGTCCGGGGCCGTGATGAGCGCTTACAAGGTACTATCGACTGCCAACGGCCCGGATTGTTCCGACATCCGACTGAATGTAACAAATTCTATTCGTGCCGATGGGACTGTACGAAGAAACGTTACACATTACATGTATTCAATTGTCCAGTACATCTAACATTTGATAATAATTTGGGTGCATGTAATTGGCCTAGTCAAGGACCTGCTTGTTTGGAGAACACACTATTACCTAGTGATTAGATCTAGCTTTAGGCATTTATTTATTTGGAAATTTGATAATTTGTATTTTTTTTCGATAACTATTTATTTTTATCAGTTTCATCAAGCTTGTACGGGGTGGGGAGGGGTCTATTCATAGGTTCATTTAACATCCAAATGTACCACTTTTGGAACAATAAATGTGAAAACTTAATTTTGTGCTTTATTCAAACGAGACAATTAAATATTTAGAGTTGCAGTAGTACTAGCAGTACTATCATTTTTATAAAGCGCCAATACTGGCTCGACTTCATCGACAAGGAATTCCATAACTTGTTCGGCAGCTCGACCAGTGTACGTTTCCGGTTTTAGAAGCACATCCAAATCGTTGATGATCGGTGCAAAGTACTCATCGTTTTTGACACGTTCCAAAAAATCATTATCACCACCATGTTGTTTAACTTGATCAGCTGCTTGCTGGGACAGCACACGGATCTTCTCGTGGCAAACTTGCCGATCACCGCCCTTCTTCACCATTGCCATTATCAGATTTTCTGCCGACATAAACGGTAATTCTTGAGCGATATGCTTCTCGATGACTTTCGGATACACAATAAGACCTTGTGTTATATTGATCAGTATATTGAGAGCAGCATCAGCACAAAGGAACGCTTCGGATATTGTTAAACGTTTATTAGCCGAATCGTCCAAAGTGCGTTCCATCCATTGCGTTGCATGCGTATGGGCTGTATTCGAGTAGAGATTCATCAGGAATCTTGCTATGGCACAACAGCGTTCTGAGCGCATCGGATTCCGTTTATATGGCATTGCAGAACTGCCGATTTGTGTCTTCTCGAAAGGCTCTTCGATCTCTTTCATATGCGCCAACAGACGTAAATCAGTGCACATTTTATGAATTGTTGCACCGAGCGATGAGAGTGTTGCAACAACTTCTAGATCAACTTTTCTTGTGTAGGTCTGACCAGTTACTGGGTACGTCTTATCAAAATCGCACAATTCTGCAATTTTACGATCTAAAGCCCTAACTTTACTGCCATCACCATTGAACAATTGTAGGAATGATGCTTGAGTACCGGTGGTACCTTTAGCACCACGGAATCTCAGATCGTCACGAGCGCGACGCAAGGCGCGCTCATCTAACAACAAATCGAAAAGCCATAAAGTTGCACGTTTACCGACTGTTGTCAATTGAGCCGGTTGCATGTGTGTGAAGCCCAAAGTTGGGAGTGATCTAAAATCGGAGATTTAGTAGTCTTCACTTAGGTGCTAATACTAAATAATTACCGGTACTGCTCAGCAAAATTTGCTAGATGATGGATGACAACAGCTACTTTCCCTAGGACTATATTGAGACTGTCTTTGATTACCATCAAATCGGTATTGTCGCCGACAAAACAGGAAGTTGCACCTAAATGGATGATCGGTGCAGCCTTTGGGCATTGTTTAGCAAACACATGAACGTGAGCCATAACATCGTGACGGGTTAGGCGCTCCTCAGTTTCCGCCTCATCAAAGTTGATATTGTAAATATTGAGTTCCATCTCTTTGATTTGTTCATCAGTTATTTGTAAGCCAAGTTCCTGAAAATCGAATGATTAGAAACAAGTCCAACGAGAATATGGAAGAGGAGCGTATGCTTTCCTAGGGCCCGGCCACCATGTAGGGGCCCCATAGAGTCCAAACAATATTTTCTTTGCATTTCAATTTATGTGGTCAATTCTTATGAAACTCCTATTAGTTAGCGAGTGATATGAATAAGCTTCAAATATTTGGGGGGGTCCCCTGGAGACCATTTTAGCATAATTTGAATCTCGTAGCTCATTTATGAGTCGGTCAAAAAACGCTCGTTTTGGAGACTATCGACATTTTCAAAAATGATCCAAACACGTAAGATGGCTAAAAATGACCAAAGACCTTCCCAACGTTGATTTTTTTGTTTTTTCTCCATTACATTCTAGAAAAATGCGAAACATTTTCACATCTCCCAAAATACAATGTAGAAAATGAAGAGAAAAACAATGTTGAGAGCTTCTAGGAGTCATTTTTAGTCCTTTCATGCGTTCAGCTCTTTAATAAAATTGGCTAAAACGAACGCTTCTGACCGACCAAATGAGCTACGAGGTCCTAATTGTGCTCACCGCTCGCCAAGCAACAGGAGATTCATAAGAATTGAAAACATTTAAAACAGACACTCCTACGTATACAGTTTGGCTGCTCCGGGAATATACAGGCTGTTTTTTTAAAGGTGGTCAATTCTAGTTAAAGTACTTTTAGAGTAGGGGGGTCCTAGAGATCATTTTAGCGGAATTAGAATCTCGTAGCTCATTTGGAAGTTTGTCAAAAAATGCTCTTTTTGGACGATTTGATTTTCAAAGATGAGTAAACACACAAAACGATTAAGAATGACTCAAAGACCCTCTTAATATTGATTTTTTTCGTTTTTCTCTATTGCATTCTAAAAAAAAATGCGAAACATTTCCAAATGGTCCAGAATAAAATAGACAAAACAAAGAAAAAACAATATTGGAAAGATCTGCGAGTCACATTTAGTCTTTTTACGTGCTTAATTACTTTTTGAAAATCTTGACACTATCTAAAACGACCGTTTTTTGACCCTATTTACAGATGAGCTACGAGGTTCTAATTTCGCTAAATTGATTTTCAGGCATCCTTCTATAAATCTTTGAAATATTTTTCGAATCAATCGCCAACTAACAGGAGTTTCATAAGAATTGACCACATTTAAAAAAACACACCCTATACACTTTGGCCGTTTTAATTAAAATTATAAAGCGACTTGAATAACATTTCAAAGATTTATTGTGTAGTCCTTGTTTTTTTTTAAACCAAAATTAGGACTTCGTAGCTCATTCGGTAGTCTGACAGACACGCTCATTTTTGAGAGATATTTACCAAACAGTTGCACACATAAAACGACATAGAATGACTCGAAAATCCCCCTCAACAATTTTTTCGTTTCTCTTCATATTCTTCTGGAACAAATGGCAATCTTTTGCATTTTATCTAGAATGCTGTGGAGAAAAACGAAAAAAATCCGTGTTTTAGACCGACTTCCAAATGAGCTACAAGGTTCTAATTTTGCTAAAATGACCAGGAATTCCGTACACATCCTTGAAATATTTTTCGAATCGTTCGCCAACTAAATCACAGAAGTTTCATAAGAATTGACCATATTTAAAACAGACACCCTGTATGTATACAGTTTGTAATTTATTGAGTAGTCCATGGAGAAAATGTTGTCGAAATTAGGACCTCGTAGCTCACTTGAAAGTCTGTCGAAAACGCTTGTTTTTGACGATGTCGAGATATTTACCAATCAGCTGTACACATAAAACGACATAGAATGACTCGACAATCCCCCTCAACAATGATTTTTTCGTTTCTCTTCATATTCTTCTGGAACAAATGGCAATCTTTTGCATTTTATCTAGAATGCTGTGGAGAAAAACGAAAAAAAAATCCGTGTTGATAAAATCCTCGAGTCATTCTGAGTCGACATAATACAAAACGAGTATTTTTTAGTCGACTTCCCAATGAGCTACGAGGTTCTAATTTTGCTCAGATATTCTTTAGTGTACACTGATTTTTTTCTTGTTTTCACCATTACGTTCAGGAAAGAATGCGAGACATTTTTACCCCTTCCAAAATACATTGTAGAAAATGAAAAAAACATCAATGTTGATAGAGTTTATGAGCCAAAAATGGTGTTTATGGGCCAAAGAGAGCGTTTTTGACCGACTTACAAATAAGCTACGAGGTTCTAGTTTTGCTAAAATGATCTAGATTGATCGTCTACACATCTTTGAAATATTTTTCTAAGAGTTCGCCAACAGGAGTTTCATAAGAATTGACTACATTTAAAACAGACATTCAGTACGTAGGTATAAAGATTCGCCGTTTTAATCAAAATAATATAGCCATTCGAATAATATTTCAAGGACTTGTTGGGTAGTCCTTGGAGAACATTTTAGCGAAACTAGAACCTCGTAGCTCAATTGAAAGTTGGTTGAAAACGCTAGTTTCTGACGATGTCGAGATATTTACCAACCAGCTGTACACATAAAACGACTTAGAATGACGCGGGATCCTCAACATTGATTTTTTTGGTTTTTCTTCATTTCCTTCTGAAGCAAGTAGTAATCTTTTGCATTTCCTCCAGAAAAACGTGTATAGTTGGTTTTTGAAAATCTTAACAATTTACAAAATGAGCATTTTCCAAAAAAGTGATATTGTCTAAAAAGGGCGTTTTTGACCGACTTCCAAATGAGCTACAAGGTTCTAATTTCGCTATAATAACCTCCAGGAATTCCCTACACACCCTTGAAATATTTTTCGAATCGTTCGCCAACTGAATCACAGAAGTTTCATAAGAATTGACCATATTTAAAACAGACACCCTGTATGAATAATGAATACAGTTTGTTGGCCGTTTCAATTACAATAATAGAGAATTACATTTCAACGATTTATTGAGTAGTCGATGGAGACAATTTTAGCAAAATTAGAGCCTTGTAGCTCACTTGGAAGTCTACCAAAAAACACTTGTTTTGACGATGTCGAGATATTTACCAATCAGCTGTACACATAAAACGACTTAGAATGACTCGAGAATCCTCCCAACAATGATTTTTTCGTGTCTCTCCATATTCTTCTGGATCTACTCACCATCTTTTGCATTTTATCTAGAATGCTGTGGAGAAAAACGAAAAAAATCAATGTCAGTAGGATTCTCGAGTCGTTCTGAGTCGACGTAGTCCAAAACAAGCATTTTTATCGACTTCCCAATGAGCTACGAGGTTCTAATTTTACTCAAATATTCTCTAGAGTCTATCCTACAAAACCTTCATATTATTATTGGATTGTCTCTATAATTTTGGTAGAAATGGCCAAATTGTATGCTCTCAGGCTGGACACCATGAATACCTTGGGAAGGTCCGTAAAGATTACATAGAGGCACAAAAGTGTTTTTTTTTTATTACAACAACAATTGAATCATCCAAGTATTTGACATCACTAAAATCAACAAAAATAAAATCCTTATCAGTTTGATAAGAGATAATTAGATTGGGCTCATTTTCATTACAACAGGTGAACGCTTGTATTATTAGTTTTCCATTTGTTAGGATTCGTGAAAATTTACGATTTGTTTTATTGAAATTAAAAGAAAATGACCAGTATTGAAACGGTGGGAGCAATTGTGCTCAAAATTTTGAAACTTGTAAGTAATTCAAAAATTTTTACTATAATTAAGAAAATTCTTTTTTGTTGTTTTCATAACAAAATGGCGATTATTGTCCGATATAGGGCGTGCCTTGTATTTGAAACGAAATTATGGAATTTTCACTATAAATTTCAATAATTGCTCAACATACAAAACACGCCACTTAACCCAAACATTTACAATTCACAATTATAATAAACCAACCAAATAAAGAATAGTTAAAATTCATCTATCTCCGTGTCAACTCCTAATTGACTCATCTAATTAACCCCAAATTGTGTTCGTTCATTCACGAATCCATCATCTAGTTGAGCTTCATTAAGAACAAAGTAAAATTAGTCATTTATTATCATCGTGTATTTTTTTATCGTCTCTACTAAATCAACAGTGTGGTATTTAATCAGTAAATATTTTTATCACACATATTTCACAATTTTTTTTTTTTTATAATTTCTAACACCTCCATTGTCCTACTTTACAGGTATTGAATTTGATTATCCTGATTTTGTACAGAACCGGATTCAATGGTGGTTTTTTGGGTGTTGGTGGTACATGGAATTTGAACGAAGAGAAAAATCCGGATGCTGAAATCGTGGCATCCGGTGTTTTTGTTGGCTATTTCATTTACACAACTGTAACACTAATCAGTCTATGTTTCTCTACAGGTGACCACAAAACGTTAGTTTACCATCAATTAATTAATTAATTAAATTAATTGTAATTATGATAATTAATTCTAGGACATTTACGGATATTATGATGAACGTTATCGGGGTGTTTATGTGGATAGCCGTTGGAGCTACAGCGTTGCATTATTGGAGCGGTTATTTGACTGAAAATAAATATATTACTGTAGCTTCAGAACGACAGGTATTCAAAAATTGTTCGATTAATTAATTAATTTAATTAATTTGTTTTTGGAATTTTAGGTGGGCTTAGCAGTTGGATCGTTATGTGTAATAAATGGTGCGGTATATTTGATCGATACAGTTCTTGCTGTCATCTTTGTAGTTAAATCGAAATTAAATTGATAAAAATTAGAATTAAATATAAATTGATAAGAAATATACAAATAGAAGATAATGACAGTGTGTTTCTTATCAATAATTCCAAATATGATCATCCTTAAATATAGATTGTATAGCAAAGAAAGAATCTATTTTAGATTTTTTTTTGGTTGACAAACAAATAAGATGACAAGATTTTTCTTTGCTTGCAAAAATTTTGTGTTCGTCTATTTTCTAAAATCACGCACATTTTTATTTTTTATGTTTAATTATTGATAATTTTTTTATTATTCTAACTTACTGTATCAATTAACAATGAATATTTAAATAAATAATAAGATTTAATTAAGAAACAAGTTTCAAAAGTCTTCGTTTATTAAACGAGTTCGGTTTATAAAACGGTTTTTTCTATTTTGCACCCCTTGCATTCTTATTTCTGAAATTCTTTAGTGACAACTAGAAATTCAATTCATATTTCAATTGTTTTGTTATTCTTCCTACCACTTGATTTTCTATACAGGGTGTCCCGCAAGTCGCGCATTTCATCCTAAGGAGCAGATATCTGATGCAATTCTGAGACGAAAAGTCCTGTATCTTTTTGTCATCTGACGCACTGTTAATTGCTTGCTTGCTACAGCAATAAAAAGAGAGAAGGAAAGAGTCGTGACGGTAGAATGTGGGAGGTCGACCAATTAGCAGGCTGGCGCGACAGCCGTTCAAACTAAGAGAGCACCTGATTGGCTATTTAGTTTAGTTAATTACTAATTATTTGTGCGTCAGATAACAAAATGATATAGAACTTTTCGACTTAGAATTCCATCCCCTGTCTGCCCCTTAGGAGGAAATGCGCGACTTACGGGACACCCTGTATACAGGCTCTTTTACGTAAATATGGTCAGTGGCAATAGCTCTTTCATTTATCAATCAAATCCAATGATTCTTACAAGAACTTGAAGGGTAACAGCTTTCTATTAGAGGTGGAAGCTAACTTCTACAATTTTTGAAAATAAGAGAAATTTTCGTCAACTTTTAAATTATGCAATATTCGATTGGTTTAATCAAAATCAAAATCGGTTCAATAGTTCTTGAGATATCAGCCCATTTTCGTTTATAGATTGAAGCGCCCCCTATCGCAAGATTCTGATGTGTTGTCTATAATAACCTTTGTCTACACCTACATAATTGATTTTGTACACTTTCGGTCAGTTTTTGGACATTCTAAAAACATTTTGTCCCTAAATTTTGGACGAAGAATCTATGGTTTCATTTTAAATGCTGTGATTAAAAAGATACAGAGCTCTTCAGCCAACCAAAAGCATTTTCAATGAGGCCGATAAACGAAGAAATTGAAACTGAAGAAACGTTAATGCAAAGAAAGAATGATGAGGAAGAGAAGAAGCAACAGGGGGGAAACAGAAAAAATGCTAAAAGACAAAAAAGCGCAAAAAAAATAAAGTGCAGAAGAAGAGTAGCAACGAAAAATGATAGAAATGTTGAAATGAACAAGAAAAGATGTGAAAAAGTGTCAAAATATAAAAGTGAAGAAAAAAAAAGTGTCAAAATCGAAGAACGCAGGAAAACCGAAAGTAAAGCATAAAAGATGAGGAGGAAATGAAGAGAAAACGAAAAGGAGCAAACAAGTAGTAAAAGATAACAAAAGACAGAAATGAAGAAGAAATGAAAAATCAAAGACAGAAATGAAGAAGAAATGAAAAATCAAAGAATGAAGAAAAATAAATAAAGAAAGACTCAAAGTAAAAATAATGAAGAGGCATAAAAGGTAAAAAACAAAAATGAGGACAAAAGGCAAAAAGAATTGATATAAAGAAGACTACTAACTGACGAGAAAATATGAATAATTAAAAATGTAAAAAAAAAATATTGGATTGAAGAAGCGATAATTAATGAATTTTTGAAAAGCAACATTGGTTGAGTAAGGAAAGCATAAAATTTAAAGATAAGCAAAACTGTCAAAATAATGAATGAAGAAGCATACCTAACAGAGCAAAAAAGGAACTCAAACAGAAAATAATTGTAAAATGAAAGGAATTATAGATTAAAATTGTGGTGAAAAAGGGACGAATAAAGCAGACCTCTCACCTTTCATGTTAAATGATTCATTTCATATAAAACAAGTCGAATGAAAATGAAAATGAACCTTAATTCGTTCACATGTATATGTAATGCATTTTAAAATCTTTACATATCACTATTTATCAATAATGAAAAGAAAATGAACAATAGTAGAGATTTGTGTCACTTTTCGTTCAATTCATAAATGACATAAAATCTGAAGCAAAACACTCACGTTTCATGTTGCATGATTCATACGTCGAATCGATCATGTCATGAATGAACGTCATTGGTGAAATGAAGGAAAAGAGGAACAGAGCTCCATTTTCGTTCATTTTCTCTAATAATTACTGATAAATGCCAGCAATACGAAATATGTGAATGGCAATTGTTTTTATACATTTATCACGTGGTATGTCTACAGCGTGCCAGACGTCTATTAGTTTAGCTAGTTTTTATAAATTCATAAATGAAAGTATTCTAAATGAATCTCATATACATGATATGTATGAACGAGTTGATCTTCATTTTCATTCTACTTGATTCATATGATATGAATCATTCAACATGATGACGTGAAGCGCAGGTTCGTATAAAATGATCATTTTAGCAATTGAATCATTTAAAATGAAACGTGACAACCTTCGATTCAAGCAACAATAATGTCATAATGAACAACAAATGCAGAAACATGAAGAAAAGGTGTAAAGTTTTTATACATTTATCACGTGGTATGTCTACAGCGTGCTAGACGTCTATTAGTTTATCTAGTTTTTATAGGTTATAAATGAATTTGAATTAAATTCATAAATGAAAGTATTCTAAATGAATCTCATATACATGATACGTATGAACGGGTTGATCTTCATTTTCATTTTCATTCGACTTGATTCATATGATATGAATCATTCAACATGATGACGTGAAGCGCAGGTTCGTATAAAATGATCATTTTAGCAATTGAATCATTTAAAATGAAACGTGACAACCTTCGATTAAAGCAAAAATAATGTCATAATGAACAACAAATGAAGAAACATGAAGGAAAGGTGTAAAGTGAGACAAAATAGCAAATAAAAAAATAATTTAAAAAAATATATATCTGGTCCAAAAGTTTAATCAACATACCTAGAGATTTGTTTATAGAAAACAAAAGCAACTGAAAAATAGTAATAACAAAAAAAATACAACAATTTTTGACAATTCAGAATGAGGGGCATTAAAGATCTTTTCTCAGACGCAACGTTTCTCATAAAAATCTTTGAAGAAGTAAGTCATCAATTAAAAAAATGAATAACAAAATTTAAAAAAAAAATTCCAGATATTGGGCATATTTGAAGTAGCCCTTTGGGATAATTACCAAGTGAATTTATACACTCACGGTCAATTTGTATTAATGATAACAGCAACAACAGCATATTTGATAATAGTTGGTGTAATTATAATAGCATTTATTATGGAAATGGATGACGAAGATACAGAACTTATACATCTTATAATTGGTGCTATAATAAATATTGCTAGTAGTATATTATTGTTTATTGGGTATGCTGATCATGAATCAATGGCACGGACCAGTAGTACATTAGGTGTGGGCATATCGCAATTAGTTAAAGCTATAATTATGGCACTTGATTGTTATCTCATTTCAAAATAATTTGTAATTTAATAATGTATAGATTGATTTTTTCAAATAAAAATTGTGTATTTTCTATCATCAAGTCAAAAGTTATGTTCAAAAGCTTTGTTTTTAAGCCATAATTTAGGCAAACCTTAAAAACAACTTAAAATACACTTGTAGATAAGCTTATATAAATGTCAAAATTCTATGGCAAATCTAAAATAGTGCAAAATTTTTTTGTCGGTTTTGCACCCCAAATTTACCCTTTTGCCAGCCAAATTCACTGTTTGCAAGACCTTGCAGTTTCTTCATTTTTTTCCCTTCCTTTTCGTCATCTTCATATAGTTTTACTTTATATTTTTCCATTCTTTACCTCCTTATTTCTTCACTTCTCGCTTTCTTGCTCCTTTTTCTTAACTAAGGCTAATTATAAGTAGTTCCTTTGTTCTTCTCTATTTAGCATACCCATTCATTGTCTAAGATGCTCCTTGACTCATTATTTTTGTAATTTAACTCATTTTTGCTCAAGATTCTCATTTATTTTTGATTTTGCTAGCTGCTCTTCTCAGATTTGCTATTTTT
>JAZBGW010000437.1:11472-24815 GCA_037464815.1 Mylabris variabilis | reverse complement strand
ATCATTTGATACATTTCCTGTAATTTCGTTCGAATTTGATTGAAACCAATCATAAATTCTTCTTTACGTTGATTACGTACACGTTCATATAATGCTTTCATTTCATTACGTTTCTGATTGATTTCATTCATTTCTTCATAACGACGCAAATAGATTTTCTCGCATTCATAAAATTCCTGAATTAAAATTATATTAAAGAAAATTAAACTAATTAAAATTAATAAACTAACATTGATAGCATTCAAATTCGGTTTAGTTGATGCGATACTATTTTGTGCAGCTTTCATCTCCAACTCAATAACTTCCATATTCTTATTGGCTAATTCTTCTTCAGTAAGTTTTGGTAGAGTTTCCAGTTCTTCTTTAGGCAGTCTTTGTAATTTCAATTGATTCAACTACAGGAGAAATAAACGTACGTTTCACAAAATGAAATTTAAGTTTTTTTTTTAATTACCTTAACATGCCATTGATGGACAGCTTCTTTGCAAGTATTCAATTTTTTCTCTATAGCTTTTCTATTCTGATCGATATCTACTTTTTCGGATTTTAGTTTATTTTCTTGTTTTGTAAATTTATCAACTTCTTGATTGATTTCTAATTTAAACAAAAAATTAATTAATAATTTTAGAATGTTTCATCTAAAATACCTGCATGGATTTTTTCAGCTTCTTCTAATTGTGGTTCAATTTCATTTATAATTTGAATCATTTTTGTAGCGTCCTCTTCTAAAGCATCACGTTCATTTTTCATTCTTTTCAAATTCTCCTCGGCATTGTGAATTTCATTTTCTAATTTTTCAATTTTTTCCTTACAATTTGTTATATTCCTAAACAGAAAATGTAAATTAATAAAATAAGAAAATACTCATCATTTAACTCACTTGGTGTTTGTTTTAATGGCAATCTTCAATCGAGTGATTTCATTTTTACACTTATCGATTGCTTTGATTACTTCATTCAAATTTTTATCTAATGTCTTTATTTTACCGGATGTTTTCTCGTTAATCTCATTCGATAAAATATCAACACGATCTTGTAGTTTTTTAACAATCTTGGCATCTTTTTCAAAAATCTTTTTCTTTTCTTCCAATTCTTGTGTTAATTTCTTTACAACAGCTGGATCCGTTTTTGTAGTTTTAACAATTTGTTCTTGTTTTTTATACTGTTGATTTAATAGTGGTAATTGTCCTTCGAGAAACTGCAAATTTAATTATTATTACCATTATTTTATACTGTAATAAATTAATAATTATTTACTGGTAGATCCTTTATTAATTTCTCAAATTCTGTTTTCATTCGTCTTAATTCGTCTTCAAGTGTTCTCACTTGACTTTCTAGAGAATTTTGTTCTTGTCGTAATGTACGCATTTTTTCTTCACTTTTATTCAATTGCGATTCCATCTTTTCAATTTTACCAGGTGTTGCATCATTATCTTGAATTGATTGTCCCATTTTTCCTCTCATTACAGTTTTTCCACCACCACTCATTGTACCACTAGTCTCGATTAGATCACCTTTTAATGTAACAACTCTAAATCGTCGTTCACCATACGCAATTCTAGATGCTTGTTCTAAATCATTAGCGACTAAAGTATCTCCTAACGCAAAATAAAATGCTGTCTTAATTTGATCATTTTGGACCTTTATAAGATCATAAAGACGATGCACATTTTCTGGCCTAATTATAAGCGGTACAAAATTAATAAAATTAATTTATTAGAGAATTTTTACTAACGTATCAATTTTGGAATTTGCACGATCACGTAAATGTTCCTGTTTCTCCAAAGGTATAAAATTAGCTCGACCGATATCATATTTTTTCAAAAATTCAATACACCATTGGGCTGTTGCAACAGTATCAACAACAATATTGTCTAATCGGCCACAGGCAGTTGATACGGCAACATCATATGTTTGATCAATTGCCCCTAAATCACCCTAAATTCAACGAAAATAAGAATATTTTAAAAAGAAAACAAGAGAAATAATGTAAAATAAATTACTAAACGTCCATAAAGTCCATCACAATTTCCTTCACGTTTTTGTTGCATTAAAGAATCTAAAACTTTACCACGTGAACGTGACGCCTGCATATTTGATTTAATTTGTTCTATTTGATAACGTTTCTCTTTTAATTCACTACTTAATTCTGATTCTTCTTGTTTATTAGTTCTTAACCGTTCTAATGCATTTTTTAATGATTTTTCTGTTAATGGAATTTTTTTACGTAATTGTGAACTTTCAGCTGTTTTCTCCTGTATATCCTGTTTAGCTTTCTCATAAATTTCTTGAAATTCATCTAATTTTTTTCTTTCATTCTCTTCATTGCTTTGACAAATTTTCAATTCCGACTCAACCATTAAATACTAAAAATAAAACAATATAAAAAATTAGAAATAGAATTTTTTTAGAAAATTAACAATACATCAGCTTGAGATGCATCAGATTTCGCTTTCAACTTTGCCAATTCTTGTTCGAGTTTTTCCTTTTCTTTCTGTAAATCTTCAGTTTGTTCACGTATATTTGATAAGACTTTTGCTTTATCTTCTTCGAGTTTTTCGCGTTTTTTTGTTAACTGTTTCTCGTCAGCTTCTTGTTCGGCAATTAACTGCAAAATGTATGGAAATCAACATAAAAAACAATAAAACGCTATTATTGGCAAAAGAGTCTAATTACAGAAGATACAGTTCCTCTAATATGGGCATAATTAATAATAGGGGGTGCTGGGAAAACAGGAAAACTCAAAACAATTTATAAGAAGAGTATTTCAATAGATGAAAGACCGTAACAGAGGAACATGATAAGAAGTATTGCGAAAAATTGTGATAACGTTGAAAAGATAAGTAAATTACAAGAAATTACTTTTTCGTTCTCTTCGGGAACTTTCTCCAATTTGACAAGATTCTTCCTTTCATTTTCCAATTGTGTCTTACATTTTTTTCGATTATTATTCAAATGCACTATATCTGCTTGAAGTTGAGCATCTTTCTTTTCTGCATTTTTCAAATTCGTTTTCATTTGATCTCTTCTTTGTTGAAGATGTTCAAAATTTCTAAAATTGTGAAAAGCAAGAAAATATTAAAATTATTTTTCTTTTTAAATAATCTTACTTCGCTTGTTCTTTTAATAGTTTCGTTTTTTCCTGTTTTTGTGCATTCAATTCATTTAGACGTTCCAAAAATTTAGCTTCATCTTCGGCCATTTTCTCACGTTCATTTTCAAGATTTTTCGATTGGTGCTCTAAATTCACACTACCGAAATCAATTTTAATACATTTGATTTTTTTTAAAAAATTTGATAAATATAAAGCTTACATTTCTTTCTGATAAAGAATATTTTTACATTGTATTATCTGATTTTCAGCTTTTACATATGTAACTGCTTCTTCCATTGGTGCTCTTAATTGTTCCAATTCTTTCGCTACCAATTTCAAGCGATTGATTTTCTCTGTTGCTTTCTCCGATAAAAATTCGACTCGATCAGCTAAATCGGCCAGTGGTTTCTATATAACATTAAGAAAACATGAAAATTTAGATAAATGTAGTTAAAAAATCGAAATTAATTACTTTATATCGATCAGTCCCTATAACATCTTCCAGATATTCCAACATACCGGTTTCATTCTCTGTTGCACCTTTACATTTCATCATTGCGATCTCTTCAACTTCTCCCTGAAATTATGATGTGATGATAAGTTAAATAATTTACAATAGATATAAGAACTGTAGATTAACTTGTAAGATAAGAAATCGATTGTGAATCAAATCAATACCATGGTGGCGTAAGATTTTAGCGATTTCTCTAAAATGAACTCGTCTACCATTCAATTCATAATATGATGAATTATCCTTGTTGGCGGTCCTTGAAACGGCAAATTCAGAACCTGGTACAATCTCATACTTTTCAGGATCCTAGAAACTAACAAATCATCACTATTCTTAAATTATTCACATTATTTTATACCGTTTCATCGTCTATAATTTCACAGAAATATATTGTTACAGTACATGATTGTACATTTCGGTGATTTTCAGAGTTATGTATTAATACTGAAAGTTTTTTGGAACGTATTTTTGAGGCTCTGTATCCAAAAACAAACAACAATGAATCGATTACATTACTTTTACCGCTACCGTTCGGTCCAATGATGGCATTGAAACGCTACAAACACTAAGATAGTTATTTTTTTTTAATTAGGGTAAGTATAGAGCTCATGGGTTCCGAAGTCTATATAAATCATACAAGAATAAAATGTTGTGGGTATCATAAGGGGGGTCAGTAGAAAATTAACCCCCTAGGTTCCCCCAAGTGGAGTGGTACCACCCATGGGAGAAGGGGAGAGTGCACAAACAGCTTGAGCAGAGAATGTTCAAAGGTGTGATTTTTTTCTTCAGATTTTTATTGCTTCTTATAACGTCAAAAATTAATTAACAGTACATGCATAAATGTCACCCAGCGATTTTTTAATCTCTCCCCTGCAATCAACATACTTGTTTACAGCAATCCCCAGGAAAGTAGAGTCTTGGGTTTGTGATTTCTATCGGACCAATTTCCATGAAAATTTACACAACAAGCATGTTTACAAGAACGCGACTAAAAATGATTGTTAATTAATTTTTGGCGAATTAGAGGCAATAAAAATCTGAAAGAAATCACATTAACGTTTGAACATATTAATATGGAATACCCCCACTTGAGAGAACCTAGGAGAGTATTTTTTTTAAAATCTCTAATGACACCCTTAGGATACCCACAAAATTTTATTCTTTTGTGATTTATACAAACTTGGGAACTCAAGAGCCCTACTCTTACCAAAAATAGAACGATTTCAACTTACAATATGGAACGGCCCTAAGGTTTGTTCATCAGCAAAACTTTTAAAGAAACTATTCGTAATTTTCGTTATAATTAAACGTGAACGCTTCACATTAGTTTCTACATGTTTTATTGGCGGTGGTATGTAAATCCCATCAACTACTGTACCTTCCTCATCTGACCATTCCATATCAGAACCATCATTATTAGCGGCCCTATTTGCCGGTGATGGTTGTGAACCATTCGTTTGTGTCATAATTTTGGAAAATTCTTTTTAAAAACAAAGAAATCACAACTTGTAACGGTTGAAATTCAAATCGCGAAAGACAGTCAAAACAAAAAATACTTTGACAGATGACAGTTAAATTAAGCAGTACCAACTGTTCCCAACGGTCACTAGTAAAAAGATTTAATAAGAATTAAACCTGTTATACTGCATTTTAACAATATAATTCGATTTAAAATTCACTAATTTACTTAGAAATATGCTTTAAATAATCCTATTGGAATATTTTTTGAGAAAATTTGTAATTTTTTAGATACAATGCAACCAACTGTATTGACTAAAATAGTACTATTATTAATCATGTTTGTAAATAATAAATAATAGCTCTATGATGGCCCGATTCGTTTTCTACTCTCAATAACATGAAATTACATCATTACAATTCAAGCATACAGGATGTATAACGGTGGGTATTCCACTTCGCAGTTGGCTATGTAAGACCCAAGGCCTACTAGATAAATTCAGTGCTGAACTGAAAAATCATACAGGCCTTGGTAACACCGTAGCTTGTTTCGGCCACTTGAAAATGCATTAACAAATTACAAATGTATTATAATAAAATTAATAAAGTATGAACCAAGTTACGAAATTACGTAAAAACTCAGCCAACTATGAGGCAGAATAATTAAAATTATACTATCAAAAAGCCTTTTTTCTGGCACTAAATTATTTCCTTACAAATCGTAATGTGTATTGCAATCATTTAAGTACCAACATTGATGACGTCAAAATGATGCAGATACTCCAGGTTTAAGTCATATTTTATTTAAGAAGTCGTTGATGTTTAAGAAATACTATGTTATATTACGAGCAAGAAAAGCAACAGTAAAAGAATTAAATTAATTTTATTAATTAAAATTGTATTTCACAAATTGAATAAAGTAACTATAATTTTACAATAATTGAAAAAAAATGAATTATTATAATTTATAACACGAATCTATGTCATGGTGCCAAACACTGGATTGTGTCTGCAAATACTGGGACCATATTCTTCATATGCAGCTTTCGTATGACAAACTGTATAGAATTCCGGCTACAGAAAACCAAAATTATTAAAATTTCTTAATGGATTTTATTAAAAAAAATAATTACCATTGATGCCAACATACTACCACCAAACCATACTGCATATCTTTGCATGTGATGTGAAATCACTTGGACATCAATAGGTTTCGGCTGTAAAATTAATAATAATAACAACTTATAAAATATGAAGGATTGATATAATACCTTTAATCTACCACCACCCAAAGTTTCACTAAGTTTTAATCTAACATCAACAGTTTTCTTTATATCTCGTTGTAATCGTCTACCAAAATCTCTAAACATTGTTGAACCACCTGATAATACAATATTATTATACATAGGCCTTCTAACATCAATTGGACAATTTTGTATAACATCATCAACAATTTGTGATAATGGTATTGTAAAATCTGGATTAGAAAATTCCGGATGGAAGAATATTTCAGGACCAAGGAAACGTTCATAACCAACATCAACACTAAATTGTTGTTTTGTTATTGAATTAATACCATCGAATTTTTTAATCCATTTATTTGGATCACTATCGTATTTAGCAAATTCTTTTGCTATATCTGGACATATATAACAATAACGTTCTTTGATTGCTTTTGCTGTTTCTAATGATTGTTCTGGTGGTATACCGATTTCACGTTCACGTAATAATGATTGAATAAAGTATGTTATATCACGACCGGCTATTGGAATGTGTTTTATACAACTACCGATTATGTAGCCTTCAGCCTATACAAAAAAAATAAACTTAAATTAATCTCAATTAAGGATGTGGGCTACCAGAAGATCCGTACATTTTTTTTATCTAAATACTTAATAGTTTTCTAATATTAAAAAAAAGATTATATTTGTTAGTCTAAACAGCTTGATATTAAAATGGAAAACTTGAATGAAAATTTAAACTTTCATATACATCGCCAATATTTAGCGAGCTGTTAATCATTTTCTTACTACCAGAATCGCAAGAAAAATGCTATAAAATAAAGAAAAATCGTCTAACGTCGTACATGAAAAACTTGTTGTTGCCGTACTAAATGTAGGGTTTGAACATTTTACAATTGACGAGAAGCGGATCAAATAATAAGATGTATTATTGTCAAAAAAACATGTAATTTAGTAGTGCTTTTTTTAATTGGTAAGAGCTACTTATTCAAATTAAATCTAAAGTTTCTACGGATTTTTTGTTCCCACACACTTATTTATTAGAATATAGAGATAAGAACAACTGTCGACTTACTACTGGAATAACATGGGTGACACCATCACCACTATCAACAACAATACCAGTTAATGTACGTTCCTCAAATGTACGTCCTAACCAACTAGCAGCTAGTGCTAATACAGCCTGTACAGCAATATATAAACCAGGAACATTGAATGATTCAAACATAATTTCAGCTGTATATTCACGATTCTCTGGTGTATTTAATGGTGGCTCAGTTAATAAGAAATAATGATCTTCCGGTTCAGCTCTTAAATATTTAAAAATACATTGTTCTAAGAAACGTTCCATTAGATCCCAATCTTCAACTAGACCATGTCGTACCGGATACTGTAATTTTTTTTAAGCATTCAAAAACATAATTTGATATACAAAATGTATGTTGTAATCATTACTTTAACTGCATATCCGGTAGCATCGAATGCTTCATCACCAATAAAAAAATCTAAATCCTCAACACCTTTACATAATCGTCTACTAGATTGATCACCAACTTTGGCTGTTTCTTTTATTGCTATTGCTGATGGTATAATAAATTGTGGTTCTTTATTATTAGCAAAACCTAATTTTGTATAACTAAAATATCAAAAATAATAATAATAATAATAGTAATGCAGCATTTAAATGAAGTTTTTGACACAAATTTATCTTCGATTTAGGTTAGAATCACTTACCCTGTACCAACATCGATAACACATGCCGGTAATCTTCCTGTCATTGTTTCTAATAATAACTTTCTTCAAATTGAATATTAAACAATAAATTTGGCACTTTTCGTTGATGAATAAAAACGACTAAAAAATAAAACCACACCTTTTTTTTCGTATGTATAAACTAGGAAACAACAGAAAGATGACGGCTTCTTATCATCAAAAATTACCAACACAACCGCGCCTCTGTCAACTCATCATCCCCCGGACCACTTCGATGTTCGATGACAAACAGCGCAATTGCCAACATTACAAAAATAAAATTTGAACTTGATAAGCATGAAACATTTTCAATAAAAAATATATAAACGAAGTAATTTGCTTATAAGTAATATTAATAATAATTAATACATTGTTACTTATTATTAATACTTATCACTCTTTCGCTTCTTTTTTTTATTTAAAATTTAGGGAATTTCACAGCCGTTGGTGTCAATTGTAAGACAAATGAAAAATTTAAAATTGACGTTTTCAATTGTTTACCTCCATGTTTTTATTTACAGTTTTTTACAATAAGAGAGAGTTTTTCACGTATTTTCCCTAATTTAGCAATAAAAATAAAATAATAACAATAATATTTCTTAGGTACATCTACAGAACAATGTGTTGGTTTTATTAATTAGATAACAAAAGAAATTGGAACATTAGAAACAACAACGAATAGATTATTAAGACTACATCAGATTCTTGCATTCTTGAACTTATATGGGTATGTTTTAACAATAAGATTAACGAAAAGATATTTAGAATTAATGGAAGAAAAGATATTTGGCCTAATCAATAGTTCTAAATTATGATACAACAAATATATTAAAGATAATTAACCAATGAATAATGTATAAGTTAACGCATTTTATAAATTTTTTTATTAATCTCTTCGATTTTCAGAATACAGATAAATAAGACGTAATCAATCAATCGAAACTTATGTATACCGGGTGAATCGCCTAAAACGAAAAGTTCTTATGGCAATTTCCATTATTTGGCCAGCAATTCGAAAAATATTTTAAAGATATCTGGCGATCATTTTAGCAAAATGAGAACCTCGTAGCTCATTTGGAAGTTGGTCAAAAAACGCTCGTTTTGAAGAAGGCTGCGATTTTCAAAAACGAGTTAAGCCCATAAAATGACTAAGAATGACTCGAAGACTCTCCCAACATTGGTTTTTTCGCTTTTCTACATTGCATTCTAGAAAAAAAAACATTCTCACTTCTCACCTTTTGCAGAATAAAATGGAGAAAATCGAAAAAAATTAATGTTGGGAAGATCCTCGAGTCATTCTAAGTCGTTCTGTGGATTTAGTTCGTTTTTGAAAATCGCAACATCGTCAGAATCGAGCGTTTTTTGATCAACTTACAAAGGAGCTACGAGGTTCTAATTTTGCTAAAATGCTCTCTGGGGACCCTCCTATAAATCCTTGAAATATTGTTCGATTCGCTCGCCTAATAATGGGAGTTGCCATAAGAACTTTGCGTTTTAGGTGACTCACCCTGTATAAACTGGAGATGAAGATGTGATTCGAAGTTAAAATTGAGGTGTGTCTCATTAAAATCTCATTTTCTATTAAGTAACTTTATCTCAAGAATAAGCAATTTAATTCAGCAATAATCAATTTTCACAATGTATTGCCTCTTTGACAATTATTACTCTGATTTCTCATATAATCAGAAAGCAACTAATTTTGTTAATGTCATATATCAGATTATCCCTAATAATCCCCTTCTAGATGAGTCGTGATAGTATTTATCAATATTGCTTCTCATTGAGAAAAGATTCTGTTTTTAAATTTCAGTTGTCTAAATTATAATTTGAAATTAACGAATTAATTAATTTTCAAGTTCGGTTTCAAATATGCTCTTCCTACAGTTATGCTGAAAATCAATCTAAAAATATTGAAAATTTTCCAGTTATTCCAGTAGATCAAGGATTTACCTATAACGTTTTAGTAGTAATGTCATGATCAATTGTTGAATGATTTATAGAATTTTGTAAATTCTTCTTATAACCCCGGCTCCACACATTGGTTCTAACGGTGTTTGTCCAATGTATGGTCGAAGGAAATGGGGTTGGTGCCAACGTTGGAAATTGGCCATATGCAAGGCGCCCTCAGGGGGGGGCATAGGGGGCGTTTAATTGGGGGTTTCACAGTACATCCGAAAGAGTCCTCCATTTTGGCAAATTTTCACTAAATTCCAAAGTGCAGAGGAAAATGTCGGAGCATGTTAAAAAAATTTAAATCACGCAGTTTCTACAATTTTAAACATAAAAAATCGTAAAAATTCCGAATAATTTAATTTTGGAAAATCGAAAAAGTTAAAAAAATTTATTTAATTTTTTTTCAATAACTATGGCTTTGAAAACTTGAATTTTTCGATCAAGCACTACAAATTTTAAAATTGCTCTAAAAGCTGAAATATCTGAAAAACTTTCAGCGCTAGACCATAGGTTATGTTATCAAAGTCCCCTTCGGTTTCATCCAAGAATTCAAAAATGCAATAAAAAATATACAGTTCTATTTAAAATAAGATAGTAGGGTGCACTACCTCATATAAGGGGGGTAGCGAAAATAATTTCTAGAAAAAGTTCAGGTGACACAATGCTTATATAGGTATTAAATTTTATCAACCTCGAGCAATTAGCAACGGTATTATGGAAATTCCCACACCCCTAGGATAGCCCTGTATTTATGTTTATTAAACGGGTAAATTTGTAGATATAATTTTCTTGTATATTTTTTGTATTCTTTTTAATGTTTCATTTTTGCAATGTTATCTATTATAAATAAATACAGGGATAATAATAGAATACAAAATATTCTAATTTAATTGCCCCCTCCTAAAAAATTTCTGGGGGCGCCCTTGGCCATATGTTGTCG
Source organism: Mylabris variabilis (assembly GCA_037464815.1). Classification (NCBI taxonomy): domain Eukaryota; kingdom Metazoa; phylum Arthropoda; class Insecta; order Coleoptera; family Meloidae; genus Mylabris; species Mylabris variabilis. The sequence goes on along the minus strand of JAZBGW010000437.1, from coordinate 13,867 downwards.
GTTTTTTGAAAAAAAAAAACATCAAAGGAGTTAGCGCTAATGTTTGTCTAGCCATCCGCGCGTTGGATCTTATTCTGGCTGCATCCATTGAAAAAAAAAATAACAAAATTACTCGTCCAACATAAGCCAACGTTTGGGCCAATATGTGTGGAGACGGGCTAAATCTTGTCTCTTGTAACTTTATTTTTTAGAATATTGAGAGTATTATATCGGAAATCGGAAAAGTGTTATACTTTTATTGCAGGCCTACACATTTCTTCCAAAAATAGTCTTTCCAAGTTTTCATTAGAAACTGAATACGCAGAAAATGTGAACAAAATCCAAGGCTTGATTTTATTGAAGACTATTTAAAGAGGCGTATACATTTTATTTTTACATTTATTATTTTTTTACTTATTCAAATTCGTAATCAACAATTAAAGCCGGACATCCAGATACAGTAAACCCTCGTTAGTACGAACTCGTCGGGACCGAAAAAAGTCTGTTTGTCTTAACGAGATTTCGTTGTAGCTATGAGAATATTAAGAAATTTTGTAGGGACCTCCATTTATATTCGTGTTACTGAGATATTCCTGTAAATGGGATTCGCTTTAATGAGGGTTTACTGTAAATAACAAGATGCAATTAGCTAATGAATAAGTTATTGAAAAGGATCTATCTTCATGGGAGAAGTTTTTGCTTTTTTGCTTAAATCAGTGAGTATGCCCTTGTCAAAAATGTTCTCTACACAAGGATATCGTGTAGAATAAAACAAAATATAACAAATCAACAACGAGCTTCCATCACTTAACCTCTATTAGAAAATATTCGTCATATATTTGAACTTTACTGTTATACCTTCCTGCTACCCTTGAAAAATAGACTTAATTTGGTGCAAAATAGGAAATAGTATATCTAATCATGTTTATAGCAGATTCGTTAGTGAAACTACAGTTAGGCATGCTGCTCCTGAGAAGTCTATAATCATCAAAATATCGGAATTGAGGAAAGAAACTTAAAAATGACCAAAGATGCATCTTTGTACATCAATCATTTTGTCATCGATTCCTTCCTCTTCACACGAACCAAAATTAAAAATGGGCTAAATGATTTATTTTAAATAACAACAATAATATGGAAGGCTAACAAGTTGATTAAAGGTTTATGTAGAAGAAGAAAAAAAGTTTATGTATTAATTAGTTGTAATTAAAATTTTCTGTGCAGTTTGTGATAAAACTTAGCAGTAGGTATTTGAAATTAATTTTCATCCGAGTGGGATTTTGAAAATAATCAATCGTCCTTGTTTTACTGTTATTATTATTACTATTATTATCATTGAATATTTTATAACAGCACGTTAGAGTAATATAAAATAAAAATCACGAAAGTAATACAAATTTGCCTATATATGTTAATTTTTCCGTGCTTAATCGACGCATTTCAATTTATCATTTACATACAAAAGTAGAAAAAAGCCTAGGATAAATGCTTTGTTTATATTGTCTCGTCGAGATTCAGTGCGAAAGATGAGAATTTTAAATTGTGTCCAAGAATCTATAATGTTTCTATTAAATTTTAATGGTAAATATATACATTTTCTATTTATAAATTATAAAATACGATGGAATTTATCCCCCATCATTAGTCCTTAGTGACTGAATAATTTTAAAATTAAATGTAAATTACAGATAGTTGGACCACATTGAATTATTTGTTGTTGATTGTGTTCGCATGTTTGTTGATTTACTTCAGAAATTACTTGAAAGCTGTATACTTGGGGCTGACTATACCAGGACCTCGTCCATTACCAATTTTGGGTAATGTTTTAATAATTTCTGATCCAGAAAGTAAGTAATTTCCTATATTTACATATAATTTTTTTCTGTTATCAATACAAATTTTTATAGAAATTTTGTATTTCATTTATAGAACTTGTATATGAAGCTACTAATTTCTCTAAATTATATGGACCTCTAGCAAGAGTTTGGGTATCAATTGTACCATTTTTCTTTATCGTTGAACCTAAAGATGTTCAGGTGATTATAGGAAATAATCGTGTATCAGAGAAGAATATGTTTTATAGATTCTTGCATAACTTTGTTGGTGAAGGATTAATTACAAATAATGGTGAGCATTGATTTGTTAATTTTCATAAAGTAGTTGTATTTAAAACTTGCAATTCCTAAAAATAATCAAACAAGTTGCATAAATCTCTGTTAATTACTGGATAGTTTTTGTGGCAACTTTCAATTTCAAAGAACTACTACACTTTTTTTTGACTTGCAGTCCTTGAATTGCTGTTCTTTATGGCGAATTTTTAATTTATCAAAAGTGATGTTGTTTATTTTTGTTCTACTAACAATATTCTGCATGAATGCATGTATAAATTTCCAGTTTAATTACATTGTTGACTAAT
>JAZBGW010000436.1:0-10137 GCA_037464815.1 Mylabris variabilis | reverse complement strand
TCGTTCTAATTCTGGTAGAATTTGTTCTTGACAAAATTGTGGTACGGATACTAATTGGCTAGTTTGTGTAACACCATGTCGTTGTGTAGCACCACGACTAACAATCGATGTTACAAGATATACAGCCGCATCTTTACTGCGCCAATTCTGTTTCGGATTCTCTTTATATTTTGTTAACATTACTTGTAAATATTGTCCGAATATCTCGATGATACGTTTCTCGAAATTTTGACTTAATGTATTTACTAGATCACAAGCTGCACGACGTCTTGTATCAACATCAGATCCTTCAATATCACGACGTATATATTCTTCTGGATTATCTTCAAATAATTCTTCATCCGATATACGAAATTCCATATTTGGTATAATGACTTTTTCACAGATACTACTCAGGACATTATCGTTTTCGAATAGGTTACGATACTGGGCGCGTTCGGCAACACTTGATAGGAATTGGAGGGCGTTTGAGACCAGCTAGAAATTCAACAGAAACTGTGCTATAGACAAAATCGGCTAATTAAAAAAAATAAACTCCTTACTAGATCATATTTAGGTTCTAATCCAGTCGCTACAAGCAAACTCCAAACATCTGTTACAAACTGTGGCAGATACGATTGGAATTCTTCATCATATTTCTGTGCATACAAGGCGACATTATCGCAAATTTGCGATTTTAATTGTTCCATAACACCAGCTTCTTCATCACCCTAAACAAAAATAACAATTGAAACAACTTATTATTGAATAATTTTAGACTTTTTACGGTAGTTTGTAGAGCTTTAATATCGGTTGTTAGTAATGTATGAAAATGTGACATCCATATGCCCATATTATCTTCGAAAAACTCCGGTAAGTCTTGGTAGTTCAATGAATAGAATACTTTAGAAATTAACACCAATGAACCATAGATTATCTTTAATGCATTCACATCATTAGCATGTGTTTGAGCTAAATTAATCGTAGCCTGTAATTTTTACAACAAAAAAATAGTAACACTAATCAATTCTAACAGTAGAATACTTAACGATTAAAAGGTCTGTTAATGGTTGTGCTAATTTATCGAGAACATATTTAATTTCAAGCCATAACTCGTTTGATTTGAATTCATATCGGTATTTTTTAAACAATGAATGAGCAGTTTGTAAAACACCATTAATAACATGAAAATCACCAGTTGAGAATTTCTCCACCATTTCCGTTATCAATTCAGGCCATTTTAATGGAAAATCTGATTTACCAATAATACTAATAGCATCACTCAATTGTTTTTGTATAGCTTCCGGTGATGTTAACATTAATCGAACAACAACGCTTTTGATAGCCGTACGATCACTTTCATGAATTCTATCAGTTTGGTCCTCCTCCTTCAACATTGCATAATTTAAACAATACAATTTATAATATTGATAATTTAACTTACCACAGCCCAATTACGTTTAATATAATTCTTGAATGCAATCGCTCCAGCTATTCTTATCGTCATATCGATTTCCGGTTTATGGACGAGATGAAGCAATAATGATGGATAGTTTTGGTTAACTTCGATACCTTCAAGGAATTTTTCCGCTAGAAACGATAAATGTGAATTTTATAAATTTGTAAATCAAGAAAAATATAAAGACGCCTACCAGGTCTTCGGATATCCGCATCTGGACTAAGTGTTTGTTGTAAATAATGGCTTAATGTGAAAAGGTTCTCGTCGGAAATTTCCATTTTTTTCTTCTATCGTCTATCAATTAATTGAAAAGTTTAATTTTTCTTAATTTCACAATAAAATAGCTCGTGTTAATTTTTATGTTCTGGACAGAACGACTTAACCTTATTTTTTGAATAACTGTCAAATTGTGCAAACCGGCATCATCTTGTTTCTCTAATTGTAGCTCATAATACGAATTAAAATTTAAATATTTTAGAGCGAAATTTCGATTTAAAAAAAAACACTATATAAACTTTCCTATTAATTACAATTTGTTTAAAATGAAGAAGAATTTGTACAGAGAATTAAAAAAAAACATCTATTGAATTTTCAATTGTTTTATTGATACCAACTTCTATAAATTCCCTAAATTCAAGTATCCAACTTTTACATTACAAAACAATGATATAAAGGACAAGGTGAATGATAAGAAACATAAAATACAATTCTCGTATTTTCACAACCTATTTTGATCGTATTTCACCAAGATTAATTTTTCTACATTTTTTCCACTTTCTGGATGTGTGGAAGATTTGGCAACACGGCAACTCAAGAAAATTTCCGTGTGCTCAATTATAAACGACATAAACGTAAATAACTGTAAATTATCAATTCTTATCACGAAATAATTATTGAAAACTTTGTCGGCAAGAGAATTTGTGTTGTGGTAAAAATTTAAAGATTTTTATTTAAAAAACGCCAATTTGAATTTTCAATTGTTTAATTAATACCAACCGCTATGAATTCCCTAAATTCAAGTCTCCAACTTTTACACTACAAAACAATGATATAAAGAGCAAGGTGGTAAAGTCTATGAACGGTAAGAAATATAAAATACAATTCTCATATTCTTACAATTTATTTCGATCATATTTCACCAAGATTAATTTCTCTACATTTCTTCCACTTTCTGTATGTGTGGACGACTTGGCAACATTGCAACCCAAGAAAATTTCCTTGTGCTCAATAATAAACGTAAATAACTGTAAATTATCAATTCTTATCACGAATTGATTATTGAATAGTTTGTTGGTAAGCGAATTTGTTATTATCGTGAAAATTGTAAAGAATCTTTTCGTGGGATGTCAGCGTTGAGAAAAATCGTTACTTATGCAACCCACACACTTTCCTGTTAAGTTGGTTAACCAACTATATCTTGATGTGTGTATGAGAAAGAGCGAAAAAGAATCCAGAATCCATTAAAATGGCGTTTGTGGTGCGGTTCATTTTAGAAGAAATACTCAACAAATTCTGATCTTACATGTCTTAAGCAAATAATTCTTTTGAAATTGTAAAAGACTTTGATAGCGGACGGTAAGTCTTTGATTGTTTCATTGATTGTATTTTTATACAAGTCTCGTTTTACGTGAATCATCCTGTTGTTTTTTTTGCTTCTTCATAAATCTGACAAGTTGTTAAGAATTATGGGTATTTACACCTTAAATATGAATAATTCAAATTGTTTAATGATTAATAACCGGTAAATTGTTGTAGAAATGCAAGGCCAGGAGAACCTATCTGGACCGACCGACCACCGGTTGGCTCTCATACACGAAATGAGTGCACACAATTTCGATCTGATACGATTCGCATCCTATCGTACAGCAACGAAATTGCGATTTATACAGAAGAAAGTCAGCTGTAAGAAATCGTCGCGTTGTATTTAAAATAATAATAATACAAACGCTATTTTCAGTACATGCAGTTGATATATGGAACGTAATTGAAGCATTCCGTGAACAAGGCCTACACGCTCTAGAATCCTCATCAGAATTGAGTGTTGCCCGTTTAGAAACATTATTATGTTCCCTCTATCATAGTTTGAATAAAAGAGCACCACCAACACAACAGGCCCATGTTGATGTCTGTTCAAGTCTTCTATTAAATTGGCTACTAGCTGCCTACGCTACTGTGTAAGCAATTTTCCGATTTTCTTCGACATATTATTAATTAATCTTAATTGACCTATAGTCGATTCCAATTTAGGTCAAATAGATTATTGTTTTGTTTGTATTGTTACAGTGATAATGTTGGGAAGATTCGTGTATTCTCGATTAAAGTTGCATTAGCAACTCTATGTGCTGGTAAATTAATGGATAAGTTAAGATGTACTGCTTTACAATGTTGATAAATGACAATTTTTGATTTTTCCATATTTTTTCCCCGTAGATATTTTCTCGCAAATCTCCGATAGTAATGGATTATTGTTACAATGGAGATTTAATGAATATCTCCAGGAAGTTCTAGCTCTACCTGCTGCCGTCTATGAATCACCAACATTTAATTACACCGATCAATTAGCGAATTCTATTTTTAGTCCGGTTCGTATCCAATTAATCACAGTTTTATTTGAATTAAGTAAAATAAAAATCGATTGTTAAAACAGAAAATCTCTAATGTTATAGTCTATTTATAGCTTTTAATGGTACTTTATTGATTTAATGGAAATTTTAACAGTCACTATTTTTAATGCAATTACAGTATTTTTTGCGGTGTACTACCCTCTAATGTTTTCGGTAGCATCACTATTTTCTATATTTAGGAATTTTCAAAGTGCATGTGTATTTTGAATAGCCCAAATCTATACATCTATCATTTAGGACTGGACAAAATTATAGCAACAAACACCGCATATTTCCTCTCGCAGTTGGCTGTGTCTTTGGTAACAATAGTAACGTAACTTGATTCACCCTTGACGTTTGTTAATGTATTTTTAAAGTGACCGAATCAAACTACGATACTACGTAACCAAAAGTACAGCCAACTGCGAGACTCAGACTTGGTATGTATTTTATAATAAACTCAACAAATCTAGTTGTAATTAACACAGTAGGCTTTAAAGTATATTTCGTTGCAATTGTTTTCACCAGCTGTCAAATTATTGTTAATATTGTTAAAATGGTTCGTGGAAACAGTGAATAATTGTTTAAGAAATAAAATAACAGATTTGTTTAAAAATGTTACGAAGCAAATAAAAATTGCACATAGTTTTCAACTAAATCGATCTATTGTATCAAAGATTATTTAAAAACTGGTAAGACAGACTATGAGAAGGGCACTGGAAGACCCAGAAAATGTTCAACTAGGTTAAAAAGAAAAGTCTTACAATTATCTAGAAACAATCCCTTTTTGTCTTCCTCAAGCCAGATTGAATAAAAGTGCAGAAATTGCACCTAGTGACAGCACCATTAGAAGAATTTTATGTAGTAACGAAGGGCTGTTTAGTAGACATCGTGCAAAAAAAAACACTTCTTTCAAAGAAGAACATAAAAGCTCGATTGAAATTTGCCAAGAATCATGTTGACTGGAGTATTGAAGAATGGAAAAAAGTGGTTTTCAGCGACGAAGTAAAATTTTGTTTATTTAGTATTTAACCCTAAATACACCTGCCAACCTTAAGCACGGTGGAGGTTCGGTTATGATCTGAGAATACTTTTTGGGCTATAGGATAAGATCATTGCACAGAATAAACTGCTTTGTTTATAGCCGAATCCTACAAGATCAAATGGAACCATATACTGATGAAGTAATGCCTTTGACGTTCATTTTTCAGCAAGATGATGACCCCAAACATTCTTCGAAATTAATAAAAGATTGGTTTATTACCGAGAAAATTAAAGTTATGGAATGTCCATCTCAATCCCCAGACCTGAATCCGATCGAAAATTTATGGGATTACGTTAATTCAACAATTAGAACTCGAAATTACCCGAATTTGAATGAATTATAGGACGCTTTGTATGTGGCTTGGAGCCGAATAGATGACCAAATCATTATCAAATTATGACAATCCATGCCGAAGCGATGTGAAGCTGTAATTTTTGCTTTTGCAAAGGGTTCTTATACTAAATATTAGTTCTTCTTTTATATAATTTATTATATTTTGTAAGGGTACTACTAGTTTTGATTGACATAATCGTAATGTTGTGGTTAGTTATTCTCTGGCAATTTAAAAGAAAAAAAAGTTTTAGGGTTATTGCTATAATTTTGACCAATACTGTACACCTCAAACTTTCATGGATATATAATTAGATAAATATTTTCAGAATGCTAAAGTAACGGTGAATGATTTCTTGGATACACTCATGTCGGATCCTGGACCGCCGGCGCTAGTTTGGCTGCCATTATTACACCGTATAGCGAATGTTGAAAATGGTATTTTTTTTTTCACTCATTTCTATATACGTTATTTATTTATTGTAATTTTGTACGAATTAGTTGTCCATCCAGTACAGTGTGATGCTTGCCAACGGGAGAACTTCACCGGTTTCCGGTACCGTTGTCAGAAGTGTCCACACTACACTTTATGTCAGGATTGTTTTTGGAAAGGACGTGTTACAGCTCCGCATGCATTAGATCATCAAGTTAAAGAATATTCATCTTTTGTAAGAAATTAATTTCTATTTAGATTTCTTTTAAAATAATAAATTAAATTTAGTCTCCGAACAAGACAATTGGACAATCTCTAAGGAAATCGTTTCGTTGTGTTCCCGATAAACAAAAAAATAATCTTCCAAGATTCCCTGAACAACCAGAAAAAACATTGAATCTTTCACATATTGTGTAAGTTGATTGAATTTTGTGTTTTATTGTTTTTGTAATTATCGTTTATAAAAGGCCACCATCTCCAATACCTTCACATAACGGCTTCCCCGATGGTAATTTCGTATCAACTTTCGATGGGATGGGTAGTTTAGATAGTCGATCAACAGCTAGAAGGTTTATTATTTTGTAAAATACCAATTTTTAAGAATTTGTGATGAATATTATTTTATAGCTTAGACAGTGCTCGTGATGATGAACATCGTCTTATAGCAAGATATGCAGCGAAATTGGCACAAGAAGCACGTTCGGGAATGGTGAGATTATTTTACTTTATACAAATCATTTATTTAAACTTTACAATACTATATAAGCATGTTTCTTGTGTGTATACAAGATGATTCAAAATAATGCCCTATTAAAAGTATAAGAAGACCAATTGATGAATTTGGTATGTCGCCTGTTTTCCTAGAAAATATTTTCGTTGTTCTAGCAACCCCCGTTATATGGGGTGTATATTCTTTATCGCATTTTAGAATTCTCTAGTTAAATCAAAGGTGTCTTTGTTAATGTGACTCATGGTCTAGTGCTGAAAGTTTTTTAGATATTTTGAATTTTGCAGTGTTCGATTAAAAAATTCATTACATAGAAACTTTTGTAGTTGGAAGGTTAAAATTTCGAATTCTAATAGTATAAGCAATGTACTTTCTATCAAATTTTATAACTTTTAATTATCTTTCAGCGTTTGGCTGAAATAACTTTTTCTTTCAGGCAATTTTCAATCTGAAATATCTGCTAGGGAGAGTTTATGACATAACTTCCATCAATTAGAACTTGTTATACTTTTAATAGGCGATCCTCTTGAATCACCCTATATATAATTTCTTTTTGTTTTGGGTCGTGTTCCTAAATGTGCTTTTGCTCTCTGTTGATGTAGCCCAGAAGTGGTTACCGAAAAAATTCACTTTCACCAGATACGGTAAGTTTTATAGCTTCTCGCTTTCTAATCTAATTTCTATATCTCCTCCCCTACCCTTTTATACCACTTATCAATTTTATACAAAAAAATACAATCGATTATTTATAATTTATTAGGGCCGAGTTCCTTCGGAGGCTTGCTTAGGAATGGACTCCACTAGAGCCCAAAGGGAGCTCATCAGTCAATTGGAGGCAAAGAATCGGGAAATTATGCGTGAAATTGCTAGGCTAAGGTAATTACTAAAACTTCAATTTTTTGTAAATAATAATACTGATACTTTATAGACGCCAGCAAGAATTAGAAAATAGCGGACATGGTGCTGATAATCCTGTACTTATGAATGAATTACGTGCATTACGGATGCGTAAAGATGAATTAGAAACGCATTTAACAACATTACAGGATTCACGTCGACAATTAATGATACAATTAGAAGGTTTAATGAAAATGTTAAAGAATCACCAAAGTTCACCAAGATCCACACCGAACTCATCGCCACGTAGTACAAAATCACCACCGTTATTGCCAGGTGGTGCACCACAACCCCAACCGAATCCACGTAGTGCTCCACAAACACCATTAGGTGTAACCCCACCGAATAATATGATAAATCAATCAGAACGTACGTCGCATGTTATGATGCATCCATTAGATCGACCACAGGAACGTAACGAACGTATACTACACAATAATGATTCGTTAGTTGGTGTTGGTGGTGATGTTAGGAATGCTTTTGGTGGTCCATCTGGTGTAGCTATAGGAAATGGTAGTTTTATCATCATTTAAATTTCTTATAGTTTATTAATTGAATTTAATCAGGTTCGAATGGTAATGGTACACCGGGTTCGGTTGGACGGTCTTTACGTAATGATTTATTAGTAGCTGCTGATTCAGTTACAAATGCTATGTCGACATTAGTAAGAGAATTGAATTCAGGTACGGATAAATAAATGAAAGACTTGTTTCTATGTATTCATTTTTTTCGAAGAAAGCTTCTTTCAACCGTTTTAGTATTATTGGGGTTAATGAATTCAACTTTAGCAGAGAGATTTTATTGAATTCGATATTCATGTGGGAAACATGTTGTGTAATAGTTATAGATAGAATAATGTTTAAAAATTGTTTCTCATGTGTAGAGTTGTACTTAAAATGCCACATCAGTGAAATCTCTATTGATTAATATTTTTATTATTTTTGTTTATACTTATTTTTTTAAATTTATTTTTTTTATATTTTAAATCCAAGTAGATCAGGGTTTCTCTGGCTAGATCTGTTTAGAATTTTTGTTTATAATGGAGGGAAACACTGTAGTACTTTTTTACGTGTTGTACATTCTTTTGATTGTAAATTTAATTGCTATTTATAAAATACTCAAATTCGTATGTGTGTAAGACTTTGGTTTATATGGTCTGATGATTTGATGATAAGCAGCTAGCATGTCAACATACAATCAAACACAGTTTTCTTTATTTTTTCAATTTTTTGTTCAAATATAAATACTCCATATTTGTGATTTTGTTGATTACTTTAAAAATGTTTATTATTGTTAAAAAATATTTATGTATTTTGAATAGAAAAAGAATATACCATATAATTTTTTTTATTATTATTAAAAAACGCACCATTTTTGTTTTTTAAGTTAAATTTCGACACAATTACACTGAAAACACTCAAGATTTGTGTATTTTACTGAAATTTTCCGGTTGAAACAAGAAAAAACACTGGCAATTGCATTTTAGATTGATAAAAATACGGTGTTAGAAATTGTATGTGGAATGTTGCCTGTTGAATGATTGTTAAATTACAGAATCCCACACAATCCAGTCAAAGATTTGTACCATCAGACAACCATTAGGTGAGTAATTGTTAGATGAAGCTTTCGCTTGAAATATGCTCCATTTTGCTACATCTATTTTAAATTATCGATCTTGTTGTTTATTTGTTTGTTGTTTCATTTGTTATGAAATTATAAATTTGTGTAGATTTCGAGGATGATGGTGAAGATGAATCGGACAGCGGTTGGCAACAAGAACTACAACGCCGTTATGCTCAAGATGCAAATTTTATGGCTGAATTGCGTGCCCGTCATCCAACCAGTCCACCGGAAAATCAAAACATCAACCATCAATATCCATTAAATCATCATACAAATCACGGTTACACTCAACCGAATTACAACAATTATAATCAAGTTGATACTTACAATAATAGTCAGGTGGGTGGTGGCAGATAATGTTTAATGTAAATTATTACACCAACTGTATTAGAACACTGCAACGCTTTTATTAAAGAATCAAAGCTCAGGTTAGTTGCTATATTTACAATCAACACTATTATCGATGAAAAATCGGATTAATTACTAATTGAAAATATTTGAAATGTCTATAGTTGATGGAAACCGGTGGGCAACAACAACGAGTCAACAACGATGGCAATGTTGAAGAAACACCCCGAGAATCCCTCAGTAAAGAAACATTACAGTTTGAAGAGGCACTCAAACAATGGGTTAATCGATAATTCTATAAACTGGTATATTAGTGTCCGTCTTTTATTTATCAATCTATTAATTATTAAAAGATGGCTTAATTTAGGTGTAGTAGATTGAGACCATCCACCATCATCAAAATTTTCCAATTTTCTTCTGAATATGTAAAGATTTAAGTGCTTTACAATTCTTCATAGTTCCTCATAAGTGATTTTTATAATTTCATTGTATTGTGTTAAATTAGTTGTGAATTGATGGTGGAATTCGGCTTTGGCTACGGCTGGACCAAAAACTTCATACTGATTAAACGACCCCATATGCAGTGTGTTTCTTCTAAATGTGGTCAATTATTATGAAACTCCTACTTGCGGGCGAGCAATTTGAAAAATATTTCATGTAATTGTAAAAAACTCCCTCGAGATCATTTTAGCA